>JBBPLQ010000034.1:0-106493 GCA_038089855.1 Royoungia palumana | reverse complement strand
GGGGCACGATGACGGAGGCGAGTCTCCTGGCAAATCAAAGGGATTTGCACAAGTCGCATCGAGCAACGCAGGCGGAATCACCAGGCTTCCTTTGTCTACTTCTACAAGCAACTCAGTCTAACCGTTTGGCATGAATACCAGAGTGGCACTGACCGAGTTTGTCCCACCAGTGGAAATCATCTGAGCTCGGGGCTGGCACTGTTATAAAGTATTTCAAAGACCATGGCCAAGAAACGGTAGATGAGAACTGACAGTCGTCCGCATCGGATGGCAAGGCAAGTGCCGCAAGCTTCTCTTCAAGTATCTCGCCTGGAGCAGTAGCCACGCTAGTCTCGAGTATCAAACGAGAAAGTGCAGCACGTTTTATGGTATCTATGACCCGTATTTCAGCTCGGAAGAGCGCAAAAACTGTCAAGAGGTCATTTATGCAGTAAGGAGACGCGCCAAATATATCACCTGGTCGATGGTCAGAGCCTCGGAGCTCAGCTCGCGAATAAACGGACAAGTCCAAGTTTCCTCTGAACAAGATCCTATCTGGAGCACGAGTAAAATAAACATCGTGACATGCCGAGGCCACATACCGGTCCAAGCAGGTATTCGCACTTTCTCACTCGAGTCATAGGTGTCCGTCCCAACATCGTACTTGTACGTAGGGGGGAACAACAGTGGCCCTTCGTCGTATCCTGTAAAAGCATCGCCAGATTCTATCGATAACCTTAACTGTACAACATATTCAGTCCTCAATGGGTCTCATAGTGTGGAAAGCCTACCTGGTCTGCTCCAACGAGTGGATCAAAGTTTCCCTCCGCTGCGAGAGTTCGAACGCCTTCATTATAAAGATCGATGCGATAATTGGTGTCGGCTAGCCAGATAATATTGCTACAAAACTTCCATGAGGAAACATTTCTTCCTTGGTTTGCAAACCTACTCGTGGCTTGCGATCGTTTTCCCCTTGAGAAAGTGCAATCCTTTTGAAATCGTCCAAAAATCAGCATTGCGTTCTTCCACATTTGAGTGCCCGGCGGCAAGATGAGCCGTGACAAAGCAGAAACTTGTATCGTGGTAGTCGAGCCGGACGCCGACACCTCCTTTATTGCCTGATATTCCACGAAAACCCGTCTGATCGATGTGTCAACGAATAAGTTCTTGATGCCAATAACTAAACCGACCTTCCGGGTAGTACCTTCAACATTCCGAATGACGGAGGTCAACTCTGATTTGACTATAACAAGAAGTGCAGTGCCGACCAGCTGCAAATAGAATGTCACTATGCCCAATAATAAATCAAAAGTGGATACCTGCTCGCTGCGTAGAAGTACATATTCTCCACAAAACTTTGGCCTGCCATTAATTGCTTCCATGATCTGATACTCCCATATCCGCCTGCAGGCGGTCACTGAGCAACGGTCCTGTTCTCAAATATATATTAATTAAATACCTCTTCTCGGGGTCAGTCTGGATGATTTGCTGAGCTGTGAGGAGCACTATTTCTTGGAAACCCAGAACAAAGATATCTGGTCTGTGGGACTGAACGTCAACGGCGCTTTGGTGTTCGATACAATATCTTACTCAAGAAAGTCTACATCAGAGAAAGAGTCAGGCCTCCTGCATCACATAAACTGTGGCCACTTTAACTCACTGTCTCGGGGGAACAACCAGGGAATCAGACTTTCAGATGGAGGCTGTGAACCATACGTTCAGGTCAACAATATCGAAAATTGCCCCGGTCATACCCTGCCATTCACATTCCAGGTGCCGACGAATAAGGTACACGGGTAAGTAGAGGAGTATTCCGATACTCTGTACACTTTGGGTTCAGGACTAGTAAGCACAGCGAAAGTTCGAAACAATTTACCGTTCATGTAACGTCTTCCGGACTAAATCATGAACAGGATCAAATATATTTACTTGTGTCTGGCTGCTGAGGTTCCCCTGTTACAGCGTTAGAGATGCGCTCAGGGAGTAGCGATTACAAAGCCTACAAGGAACATATCAATTGCCATCTGCTTGTTTTTATCCTGAAAATTGTTGATATACGCTCTTGATACGCTCTTTGTCGCGTCAGAGAGGACGCCTTTGGAGGGTATCACTCTCCCTCTCCCGGAAGCAGGTGAGCCAGAAAGACCTACCCGCCAGTGTCCGTTTCCCAGTCCGCGTAAAGCTTGTATTCAAAGCACCAGTACCAGCGTATATGCGGGATAACGCGTCACCATTTTCTGCCCAGAGTTCCCTGTGATACGTCCAAAGTGCGTTGGCTTGCAACCATTCGCGGTGGACAAGACCAAGAAATTGTTCTATTGCTTTGCGTGAAAGAATATCTTGAATGAAATTGGTCCGGTCCAGACTGGATCAAAGTCAACTACGAACCAATAGGGCTCAGGTCTGCGTTACCAATCGAGACAATTTGTTCTGAACACTCCATGTTGTTCTGTGATTTTTTCTCCCGTCGAAGCATCAATCAACGTGAACCCAAAACGATCCATATTGTCACCAATGTCTTCCAAATGTCTTTTTTTGGGAGGGGACCATAAGAGGCTGAACGAGCAATCAGGTAATTAGCTTACCCAAGATCCCTTACAATGCTATCATGACCTCCAATTCTGACAGCATTGTGGAAGTCATAGTGGGTGATCCCAAGCTGGTCGCCCCAAATTCCTCGCGCTTGGTATAGATGCTTAGCATACGCTGCTGTTAAAGTGGTTTCATTCTCTTTTGTACCGAGCAAATTAATTGCATGTGCAGCGCCATATTCTTCTACGAGGTGAGCAAAGTGACGTTCGAACGCGGGCTGTGATGCTTGTGGACGGGTTATTTGAATACGCTGACCGAATGTCTGTATCCCCTGTTGTTCCCAAAACACTACTCGAGCGTGACATGAGGAGAAGAGCCTAAGCAAGAGAGAAACGTACAAGGTACACTCCCTCGAACTTGAGTGTAACTCATGGAATGCTGATCTGTGCTCAGGATCGTTTCGGTCTGCGATCCTTACTCAAAAACAGGATAATCAATGTATGTTTCACACTTGCCTCTACAAAATTTGCAGTATTTCCGTCATCGTCAACGCCTCGGGTATTGAAACGAGTGCCTGCTCTCCGCCATCCAAGGCGTGATATCAGTGACAGTGTCGCAAGCGTGGGGGCGCCATTGACAGGTGGTGCTGGGAGAGCCATGGTAGATACTCCTACGTATCCCTGTATGGCAAGAACCTAAGAACCGCCAGGAGTTCATACATGATCAGAACGGAGTAAGCCATTTGCGCACAATATATTGACAACGATCGAGATCCTGACGTTCCTGTGGGTCAAGCTTCTCCCGAAAATCGAGCAAACTTCGGACGATGTATTCGTTCCAAACGAATCGTTCATCAAAGATTGCAATATCATTTTGAGTGCCATTGTCCCGAGACAATCGTACGGCAAGCCGAGTCGATAGATCCCATGGGGGCTCCAATGCGTAGTAGAAAGAACCAGAAGACAATATTTTTGTGAGGGGCACGCATGGGTGTTCAAAAACTTGGTTTGAGCTGAAACCTTGTACATATACTTCCCTAGTTGACGCCGCATCCATATTGTCGGGACTAACGAGCGAGTCTTGAGAAGAAGAGAAATCATCCCATGAGGGTGATGTCAGAGAGTAGAATCGAACTTCGCAGATTCTCGCTACGTTCTCCGGAAGGGCCTCAGATGGGCGAGTGTCGCCCACTTCAGTAGCCGCGGTGATAACCGCAAGGAAGATATCTACGCTTAAGATGAGTATTCGCCCCCGATGCGATGATATTGATATGTGTAACGTGCCATTCTCTACCGAGATGAGTCCCAGACATCCTTTGACAGAACGACGTGTCAGCTTGATTGTGCCGTTAAGATTTACTTGATCGCCGGGCAGGAATTCAACCACGACTTGGCTTGCACTAGCTGCGGCCGCGCGGAATATGAGTACCCTGTGTGGGTGACTCTCCTCACGAGAGCTTGTCAAGAGATAGAGGGTTCGTGGATTATGACCAAGGTAGAGATGCATCTGCACGAAGAGAATTGCGATTGGACTAGAACCCGCAAGTACAACCCAAGCCCAAGGCACTGCTGAGTATGACCAATACCATGATGATTGTATTATCGTGCTAGTTCTGCCCATCGCTTCTTCTACCAACAACGAAGCTCATTATCCACTTTACGAGGGAACTGGCACTATCCACAACTGGGCAGAAGCTAATCTACCCGCCGGGAATAGAGATATATAATATGAAACAGCCTCAGACGATGTACCAAACGTGGTCTCATGACGATGTCAAAGATAGACGATACGCGTGTTTTGCAGGCAGGCGCTTCTCAATCGTGCACCGATCCGCTATGCACAGAACGTGGGACTCGTCTGGATGAAAGTATGGCATCGTCACTTGGGACGTTTCTAGAAAGTGTTTGGGATCGACAGTATGTACGTGGTGGATCAGCTGTAGGCGAAAGGAGAGGAGAACGTGGGGGCGGTATCGATGGCGAGGGTAACGGATAAGCGGGAATTGACACTTGTGGCGGGGGGCTAATCAACGCATCCGACTTGTCCAGGGGCGGGGTCCTGTCCTTGGAAAAGACAGCAAACATGGATTTGAACAATGACGACTTGGGTCGTTGGGCACCTATTGAGGATGGGCCTACAGCACGTGATAAGTAAGGATCACCCGAGAGACGGGATGAGAGAAAGCACCAGACGATGTGGGAAGAGCGTTGTCATTAGCGCTCAGGCTCAAGAACAAGAACAACGGGACAAGCCAAACACAAATCCCAAAGAAGGTTGCGATATCTGTGAACCCGGGGGCATTTGGGACTGAAACACGATGCCTATTGTAGATCGGCCTGGTGCTGCGAGCAAGGCGAGAAAAATGCATAAACCACAAAAAGTGATTCATGATAGCCATGGCACACGACGCAACGAACGAAGCAGAAGACAGTGAAATGAGAGGCCATTGGCTCGAGAAGTTCTGCAGATAGACCAGATGGGCGAGGATGGAGAATATCGTTTGGAACAGAGGGAGAGAGTCGGTGACGTAGAGCAGCACGTGCAAGGCGATGATGACCTGGAAGTAGAAATGTGAGGAGACTGTTTGGAGAGAGAAGCGCACAGACATAGATTCCCCTTTGTCCGACTAGTTTAGCATGGCGAAAGTGTTCTTCGATCAATTCCGAGACATAGAGCAGCCCGCTAGCTGATGTTCGGTTAGCAGCACGGCGTGGACTCGAGGACCTGAACCAACCGAGAGAAAGGGTCACGAACACGAAGGCAGCGACGGCAGCGACATAGCTGGATGGATGTATGCGTTCAAAGGAGACATGCGAAGCGGAGAGACACACCTGAGATAGTGAAGCAAAAGCATTTCGAGTGTGCCCAAAAGAGGCAAATTCGATTTTATAAAAAAAAAAACTGGATGCAGTACAAACACGACTACATTGCTACGGGGCATGTCTGATGGGTGCGAAGCATCTGCCCACATCTGACGGTTGCTGAGCACCGCGCGAAAGATGCATTATAACCCTCTTCTTTCTCTCGGTCCTCGCCATTTGGTGGGCCAACATCACGGTCGCTGTCCGCCTGGGTTAAGATAGACCTGGGGATATCGATCAGCAGCGGAGTCGAATATATATGTCGACTTAGGGCAGGTCGACCCTGCTTCACGATGGATCTCCCCTGTGGACGCTGTCATCTCTCACGTGAACGTCCTAGTTCGCCCATATAGTCCGTTCAGGACCCGCAGATATTGTTGGTCCTGCTTTTCTCTCATCCCAGCTGTCTCTTCTGATGCAGCGCCCAACGTCTGCAGTCCCCGACTTTTACTACGCTCTCTTCGCCTTCTATGAGCCCGCCATAACCTTCATTGGCTTCATTGGGACCCTGTATGATCCAGAATCGGTAATATCCCTTCGCTTTCCTTTTTCTCTCATCCGTTCTGATAATCCCCGGGCTCAAGACTCATAACGCTCAAGCCCCGTGGCCTGCAGATAGCCCCCCTCCTGTAGTGCTTCCAAAGGCCTCGGTCGTAACGGTCATTCAACTCGCGCATGTTTGCGCCCTCATCGGTCTCCTTAATATATTCGTCCTCACAGCCGCCAGGAAGCATTTGGCTTCTCAGCCTGCTCTCCAGGAGAAGGTTGTCCGCGCAATGTTGACCCCTCTTGTCTTCGGGGACGTCATGCATCTCTACGTTACCGTATGGGCCTTGGGTGATAACCGTTGGGATTTTGCGCAGTGGACTCCGATGCTGTGGGCGACCGAGGTCTTGGGCGTCAGTTTGTTGATCCCCAGGGTTATGTGGCATCTTGGCGTTTGGAGGTATGTTGATACCAGGGATCGGGTTCTTGCACACCCAGGCAACCCTCAGCTAGATACCCAGCTGCTGGAGAAAGAGTGAAGATTTATTTACTCATTTAAACCACATAAATTACTATACAGGAGACCGCTCGTTTTTTTGTACATTCAACGCTACTGCATGCTAGGTGCACAGGGTATTCGTCTTCCCCATTTCGAATCGAAAAGGCTTATCCATCGACATTAGTAAGGACTGTTCACGATGCCGGACCTGCTTTGCAAGCTCATAGGTGCGAGCGATGTTCTCGTCGGCTTCTTCAGATTTTTCTTGTTGATCGCCAATACGTTATTCTCCAAGGCAACGATCTGAAAAATATGATAGGGACCGAAAACCCATGCCAATATGATAGGGCCGCCGCTTACGATTTCTTTGTCATCTCCAAATTTGAAGCTATCCTGAACCACATTGTCCTCGTGCTTCTTGATTTCGTATTTGTCAAGTTGTCCCTTCTTGACCTTCTTGAAGTCCCAAGCGATGACGTATTTCCCAGTCGAGGTAACTATAGCATTCTCTTCTTGTCCCTCCCCTAGGTTAAACCTAGGATGAAATAATTAATCTAGGCACCGCCCACTCGAGTTGAAATTCCGCATACCGAGCAGGGGAGAAGCTGATTTCGTGATTCATGTATGCAACATGCTCCGCACGCAACGTAAGCCGTCGGGGCATTGGCTTTGCGTCTGCGGGGAAACTGCGATCGAATCCAAGGGATCCAGCATATCTGCCCTCGCCGATAAGCGTGTCGATAAGAAGCAAATAGGTCTTCGTTGTTGCGACTATCCACCGTCCGTTCGCAGTTGCGTCAATGCCGAGGATAGGGTCCCCAAGAGGTGGCAATGCTGTCTTCGCATTCTTGCCAATGCAATCGAACAGTCGAATGTCGCCTTTCTCACTTGCTACGGCGAGTTTACCGCTAGCTGTGGTCGTAATTCCGGAAAACTTGTTCTTGCTGACATATTGCTTATATTGACTATCGACCATTTTGTTCCCAGAGATACGCGGATCGATGCGGAACAATGCGTTGTGAGACGCACCAATAAGAGTCTGCTCTCTGGTAGTTTGGGCAAATTTGTTATCGGGCGCCATATGGTCCACCGTAACATCGTCGTGAACTTTCCACTCTTCCACCACTTTTCCACGTTCAATGTCCATGTTATATAGCGAATGAGGGTCCGAAGGGTTCATCAAGATCATTTTCGTGTCTTGATCATGTAACATAACCTTCCATTCTTATCAGCGTATTTCATCCAGATATATGAGAATAAAACTACCTCTCGGGGTTTGAACTCCCTCCCCTTGGGGGTTGCAACCTTGCTGATGGTTGCAAAGTATTTCACTTGATTATGATCTGCGTGTGAGAAAACGCCGATGTTGTTCCCCCGTACAACATAGGAGCGATCGCCCTTGTATCCGACTGTCAGCATGGAGTTGCGCTCCCCAGACAATCTGGGAGCGGATCGTTCGAAATCGTCTTCTTCCTCGTCGCTCGGCTCTGAGACAGTTAGAAATATGGAACTACTCTTGGAGAGAATAGAAACCACCTTCATCAGGATCAAGCTCGGACAAAACCTCCTCTTCGTCGCCCTCCTCATCTCCTGGATCACGCATAACGACATCTTCGGAATTGGAACTCATGACATATGCTTGCTCGTCCGCCTAATGGAATATTAATGTATTCCGTCAACAGATACTTAAAATCGGCTTACCTTGATTTTAGTCCAAGGTACTCGGTGTAGTGTTTCCCATGCTGCTCGAGTGAAGGCCGCTTTGAACCCTTGGTACTCTTTTGGAGAGCTGAACTGAAGGGCCCAACTTCCGTAAGTTCCTCCAACGTTATAATTCCACGTGAGAGAATGCGTCTGTTGTGCCCATCGAGGGTTCATGTCGGACGCGATCTTGTGCATTATCAGGTCGCCCTCATCACACCTTGCTGCAAGCCAGTAATTGTAGTCATTTGCGGTGTCCTTGAGAATTTTCGCATCGAGGGTTCCATCGTGCGCAGACATAAAGCCGTCGGCGTCCAAGTCCCAGACAAAGAAGCATGCTTGAGCTCCGTCGACCACTGGTAAATCAGTACTCATGGGGACGGACTTGAATTTGCTGATGGCTTTCTTCGGCGTAGTAGCAGCGGCTTGCTTAGCGGCCGACATGTCCTCGACGCTTGCTGGAAGAATTTCCGTCGCTTTTCGAGTCCCAGAAGGTTTTTCCTTTGCGGCCTTGGCTCTAGTATTTTTGGGTGCAGGAGGCCTGGAGAGGGGAAAATTGGGAAAATCCATACAGGGTCACATGTTAGGGTACCCACTTCCAAATGAATTGTTCGAGTTCCGAGTCCGAAGCGCCGTCAGCACTTGCTCTGTATTTGCGTTCGTACATGGCACGGTACATGCAAGTTTCAAAGAATGCACGCGTGGGTGCGTTCGTCCCCTCCGTCATGAGAAATTCGTATAGTTCGTCAACATCACCATCTAGGTCACGCCACACGAATGAAGCCTCTTGTGGGGTTTCTCCGGGACCAGGCCGGAATTCGAGCTCCTCGCTGATGAGGAAGACTTTCTCTTCGTCGGCTAGAATGCAGTGAGGGTTCAAGGAAGAGAATACGTGTACATATGTCGTACTTTCGTCTTCGTCCTCCAAAAGTTCCTGATCACCTTCCTCGTACACGCGGGTGATGACAAGTTGAAAATTGTGCTCGAGGGAAGGGACTCGTCTTATTGTAGCGATGGCCTCGTTATAGCTGCGAAAGAAATGTATGGCCGATACAGCGATAGAGTGTAGATTTAAATACATACATGCATTCCCTAGAAGACCGCACGTTTCCCGGCCTGACAAGATACAATTGACCTGACTCGATCTTAACCACCTCGGCGGCATTAGGATCTTCTGTCAACACTATGAGTGCAATGGGGATGATCGGAACGAACTCGTGCGTACGCCAGACTCTACTAAAAACTTTTTGTCGATGTCAGCATCAAAATCGCATCTGAGAATTCATCGCGACCTACAGTTCTTGAAGAGGTTCATTGTGGGGCAAGTCAGAGGCGCGTGTTGTGACGCGCCACTTCTATTCCGGCTCCCGACTGCGATGTCGACTACAGCAGGTAAGCCTCCTTCGTGTGCCGTGTCCTCAGCTTGTCCTCACCCGCGCTCAGCAAACACCCCTCCACCGAGAAACCGCTCTATCAACCTCGGCCAAGTATACCCAACTTGACATCGCTTGAGCCTTTTCATTCTGAACGCATCCTTCACCAGGGCGCAACCACTTCTCCGTCGTCGACAACGATGTCCGAGTCTACCAATTTCCACCAGCCGGGCGATCTCGCTGTTCGTGCCCACACGTCTACTGGATTCCTCCCTACGCGCAAGATAGCTATTCGCTCCGACCCTGCGCTTCTCACTTGTTTCGATGCAGCAGACAAACAGCTTTACGACCTTTGGGTACCGAAGAGATGATACATCGTTGTCCTTTGTCTAGACTCACTTGAACAATATTCTGCGCCATTTACGTTGTAACAGGCAATGTCATACATGTCTGAATTCACTGACCGATGCTTGTTAGTATCCCGTGAGCTCGGCCGTAGTAGTAGTGGAGTGATCATTTCATTTACGTAAAAGGTTGCGTGTGACCTGGACAAGAACTACCATGGTGCTCAGACTCAAGCGACCTAGTCATTCACCAATCCCTCTTTCCTGGGATTCGTTGACTGCTCCGCGCCATAGCTCACCACCAACAGAAGCGCAGGTGGCAGAGTTACCTTCTCCACCTACATCATGGCTCTCTGCCCGTGACATGAAGATCTTCGGTGCTGAGCCACTCAGATCAGATCTTGGTGTGGTACGTTGCAGTGATTGCGACAAACCAGTGCTACGGAGCGCCATTTCTGATCATGCAGGTGAGTCCGATACACCCACTACCTCTGAATATTTCGTGTTTATACCATCCTCTATCTTAAAGCAAATTGCAACGACATACGATCGGGTAAGAAGTGGGTGAAGAATAAATCAACAGACGGTGAAGGTATTAACCACCTTCTGCTTTCCATGTACCTCTTCGGTTAACTCCAAGGCCTGGGATGGATTCACTTCGCAGCGGAGTCGAAGAAAGGAAAGAAGCGCGGAGTGGACGGTGAAGAAGGGGACGATCCGTTGGAACCAAGCAAAAAGAAGACAAAGATCACAAAGGGACGGACAAAGGGCCCGGTGGACTACGACAAGCAGTGTGGTGTCATCAATGACAAAGGGCTGCCATGCTCGCGCTCGCTTACCTGCAAAGCGCATTCAATGGGAGCGAAGCGGGCTGTGCAAGGTCGTTCAAAATTATACGACGAGCTACTACTCGAATGGAATCGGGCCAATAACCCTAACTGGGTCGAACCGGTTAAGAAGGAGACTAAAGCGGAGAAGAAGGAAAAGAGGGAGAAGGAAAAGGCAGAGAAGAAGAGACTTGCAATGGAGGCTGCAATTGCATCGGGCATGGATCCCAACAAGGCCGCAACAAAGAAAGCACCGAAGAAGACCCAGGCGCCTGCCACAATAGCTCGGTTAGAAGGTGACGATATAGCAGAGAATCTAGACGATCTGGATTCAGAAGCTGAGGTCGAATCGTTGGTGAAGGCGGTTCAGGAAGCTCGGTCGAAAGGAATTGTCGGCGTCCCCCTTGCAGTTCCAAACTCTGAAAGTTCGTGGTTTGTAGTGCGGCGAGAACGTTTGAGGAACTGTCGAGACTTGCTGGCAAGCGCTCTAGCTCCTAGTACCGCGCGAAATGGAATAGCTGGTGGGGTGGGCGCGGGTATTGCAATAAGTTGAGCCCACCCGTTGTACAATGTCACCCTAGCTAGTATTACCCGCATCGTGATGTAACTGACTGGAACTTAATTCTCCACCACGCGGACAATGGTTCACCTGCGCATCAACGAGCGCGAGCCTAATCCAAATCCTCATGTAAATTTCATCACCGTTTTGCCAATGGGTGATGCCACTGTCGAGGAGGCTGCTCGCCAGCTTCTTCGCGCCCTCGCTGCCCAAGTGAAACCGATAATGAAAACGCATGGGTTCGTTGTAAATAGTCTCGAGGAGGTATGTCACCTCAGGTATGGGTTCCGATTATACAATTGACCTAGGCTCTAGTACGAGTACAACAGGGTCTTTGCTGGACGGAATTGGAATCATGGCGAGACTATAGGTAACGTATCTTCATCTCAAGGCGTATTTCCGATAGCCCAGAACCAAATTCGTGACCTCACAAGAACTTGTCCTACGATCATCTAGTGGATCATTGCTCTCGACTCAGTGGTTGATGAGCACCCTTTGTCACGAGGTATTTTATGACGAGCTAAGCTTCGATGATCACACCTCTGACCGGTCTCCTGCTAGTTGGCACACATTAAGGTGGGTCAACCTACCCTACTGCAACCAGGAGAGAGTTGTCATTGAATGGCTTCAAAGCATATGCACCATGGGCTGGCGTTCCAGACCCTATGGCGACAACTTCAGCAGGAAGTACGTGCTCTGCAGAACAGGGGGTATTACGGGGATGGTATATGCCATTCCTTCCTTTCCCTTACAAATTCTTGACAAGTCATCCATTTCGCACCAGGCTACTGGTCATCTGGCGCCAGGTTAGTTGACTCGGCTAGAATTGCGGGACAAGGAATCGAAATGGGCGAGCTCCCCGAATATATGGTGGCATTTTTTTTTCACCACGTTGGTATTGCTAAAACTGCATGAATCAGTGCGGAGGTGCCCATTCAAGGGGAAGACCTATCTTGCGTAGGTTCCGCAAATTCAAGGAGCAGCGGGAATCCAAGAAGCGGAAGCCAGGATCACGAGTGAACTCGAGCGCATTCCAAACCATCGGGAAAACTCTGAACGAAGACCTGGAAGGAGAGAGTAAATCTCATGGTGTTGGATTTCGGAAGAAAGCTGGAAGGTTAGTGCAAATTTTCTTTGGATCCTTCATGGTCATATCGCCTTGCAGTAAACGGGCGAGGGAGGAGCGTGCATTGGCTGCTGAAAAGCGAATCCAGGCTCGCCGCCCCGAACCGTCTTCGCCAAATTTACCTATACCATCACCCATCGGAGATTATTCTGAATCAGAAGATGAGGAGCACGTCAATGATCCCGAGACAGATTCCGATCGTCGTCGCATTCTGTTGGAAGTCACTGAAGAGAAAGATTTGGACGCTCTCAGGGTTGCAACGTTTAAACCCATTCAGGACTTTCTGATGCCGAGCGTGGACTCATCTAGAGGGCGAGGACCTGGCTGCTGTATCGAGGACCCTCATGACATTGTTCGTACTTTTGGCGGATCAGATCCAGCTGAGACAACACCAAGCGAGACAACACCTATGCGACCTAAGAAGAAGCGGAAAACGTCGCAGCCAAGGCTGGCATTCAGTTCCCGTGCCAAGTCCACCCCCGTGAGGACTGCGAGGGCTAAAGAAGGAGACACATGGGAGTGTTTAATTTGTACTCTGTGAGCGCAGTCTTTTCTTAGACGAAGTGCCCATACCAATCCACGGGTCGCAGCACAAACGAGCCGAATCATCTAGCTTGCTCCGCCTGCGGCACTCTGCAAGGCGAGTCGGAGTGGAATGGGGACAAACAGAATCTGTCGTAGTATAGATCCCAACCACAGTATGTACGTAGTTTCTCTACGGGTTCAGTTTGAGTGTACGACTGGCAATCAAATGGCGGTCACGTGGCAGACAAGTAGATTACCATCGAGGTGCAGCCTGTGCTAACATTCCTTGTCGTTCACATTTCGTGCTATACTTTGGACACGAGGAGGCAACCACAAACTCACCTTTTAATTCTTCTTAATTAACGGTGATCAGCTTTATCGTGTCGTGTCAACACTTCCCCGCCTTACTGGTCCCACGTTCCCCCAGTGTCGATGGCACAATTGGGAGACGAATACCTCGCGGTCCTCAAAGTTTCCTACGATTATGACCCCCAGTCCGAAGATGAGCTTGCAGTCAAAGAGAACCAGATTGTTTTCCTCCTTGAGAAGACTGATGACGAGTTAGTCCGTCTTTCTCACTTCCCTCGTTCTGGCTGACTCCCGCGTGAAATAGCTGGTGGAAGGTGAAGATTAAAGGTGACTCGCAAGAAGAGGACAATCCGTCAGGGCTAGTACCCGCTGCATACGTGGAACAGGTGAGTGTTTTCGTGATTTCCGCAGCACACTACTCAACAAGCGCTATCGTGTAGGCAGAGCATGCTTCTATTGCAAAGGCGATATATGACTATGATGCGGCAGCCACGGGTGAATTGTCCATCAGAGAAGATGAGATCCTCATGGTCTACGATCGCGAGGATGAGTGGATCCTTGTTCAGAGTCAAAAAGAAGGCGGTAAAGCTGGTTTCGTCCCTGGAAACTATATCGAGGAGGTGCGTGTATGATGCATCGGGGATCTTGACTCCCTCACGCCTCGTCAGTCTAGTGGAGAGGAACAAGTACTCGAGCCTGAGCCAGAACCAGAACCAGAGCCCGTACTGACACCTCCCCCTCAAGTGCTCCCTCCATCGGTTAGTTCATTTATGAGAAAGTTCACTGTTTCTTGACGGTGTTGCAGCCAAAACCCCCAGTGCGCCCTACCAGTGTATACGTGGACCCAGCAGATCGTGTCGCTCAAACGCCCGTTAAATTACAAGCCGACAATATCAAGACGTGGGCTGTTTCCGAGGTTGACAAGAAGGGAAAGAAGAAGAAAGGCACTCTTGGTATTGGGAATGGGTCACTCTTTTTTGCAAGTGAATCAGATAAGGTATATCCCTCCTTGCAGCAAGATAGGCGTCTATCTTACATTGACTCTAGACACCCGTACAAAAGTGGGACACTATCGATGTCGAGGACTTCACAATTGAAAGACATAAGCACATTCTCATTGATATGGGAGGTCGTAACCCAACAAAGCTACACTTCAATGTCGGCAAGGAGGAGATAGCAGAAACGATCTTGACCAAACTGGACGACTCGAGAAAGTTAGCTATCTCCAATGCCAGAATTGGATCGGAAGCTGTCAGTGCGGAGTCGCGCACGCGCAGATCATCACTTACCCCGCCCCCCCGCTCCGTCGAAAATAGTAGCCCAAAGAAGAACAGCGTATCCGTCAGGTTTACGGAAGAATCTCCCCAGATTATTCCACCTCGAGAAGCCTCAGAAGAAGGCGAAGCAGAAGGGGGTGTTGGGCTTAGTGGCAATGAACAGGATGGTGAACCTGCGACTGCGTTATATGACTTCAAAGGCAATGGTCCCGACGAGCTCTCGGTTGCCGAAGG
The DNA here is from genome assembly GCA_038089855.1 of Royoungia palumana. NCBI lineage: Eukaryota > Fungi > Basidiomycota > Agaricomycetes > Boletales > Boletaceae > Royoungia > Royoungia palumana. Next base: position 91,861 of record JBBPLQ010000034.1, on the reverse strand, counting down.
GGAACGATTATACATAATTGAGAGGGAAGGAGAGGAATGGTGGAAGTGCAAGAATGTGGATGGTGATGAAGGGGTGGTTCCTGCATCCTACCTCGAGGTAGGTGTCATTGCAGTTGTATGACGATTCTGCCCGACGAGTTCGCAGTCACTAGGTTCTTCGGTTTCTATCAAGCTTGAAGACGATGCACGGAAAGCGCGAGAACGCCAGGAGGTCGAGAAGAAGGAGCGCGAAGCCCGAGAGCTTGCCGAGAGGGAGCAAAAGAAAGCTGAACGGGAGCGTGCCAAAGCTGCAGCGATGGCTGAGAGGAAACGTCAGGAAAGGGAACAAGCTGCAGAAAGCTCGAGGAAACAGCTGCAGGAAGCATCCAATCAGTCACGGCCAAAAGCCGAGAGAGAGTCGGGTACATCTGGGTACGGGATTGCTTCCTTATTTGGGGTCATTCTCAACCTGGCATCTAGGCGTTCGCGATCTTCGGCGAACAGTGGACCGCAGGGCTCTTCGTCCACACGCGGCTCTAGTGAATATAAGAGTGCGTTCCTGACCTAGAGCATCCAACAGACCTGACCCACCTGGCTAGACGCGCCTTCCCCAGAGACGACCAGAATTTGGCACGATCGGAGCGGGCAATTCCGTGTTGAAGCCGCACTTATTGGATACGCGAATGGAAAGCTCAGATTACACAAAGTTAACGGTGTTGTCATCGAGGTCCCATCTGAAAAGATGTCCGTTGAAGACATGCGATATGTCGAGCGTCTGGTGAGGAGAAAGTCGTCCTCTTCTTCGGCCGCCCAACGAGGCACCCCCGATGATGACGATCAACCTTTGGCATTTAAGCGCCAACCTGAGGTTACTAAACGTGACTCACAGAAACGAGGCCCTCAAGTCGACTGGTTCGATTTCTTCTTGTCTGCTGGCTGTGATGTCGACGACTGTACCCGCTATGCGCACTCGTTTGAGAAAGACAAGATTGACGAGAGTTTACTCCCAGATATCACGGAATCGACTATGCGTTCACTTGGTCTTCGGGAGGGCGACATCATTCGTGTGAACAAAGCCATCCAACAGAAGTACGCTGAGCCCTCGGCTCCGCCACTGGACCATCTTGCTAGTGATGAAGAGCTTGCAAAACGACTCCAGGAGGAAGAAAACGCGAAGAAGCCTGTCAGCCCGGCTCCGAATCTCTTCACTGCAGGACCAGGTGGTGCCCTGAAAAATAATACCCAACGCCGTGGTAGACCCCAGCCGAAGAATGTACCATCGACGGTTGATCTGGATGCTATTGGGACTGCATCTGAACAAATCAAACGCCCTGGTTCACCTCTTACTCGTACGGACAGCCCGGTCGCGATATCTGCTGTGCAACCCCCTCAGCGGTCCAGTTCCGCCATGGCCGCAGTGTCTGGCTTTGATGATGATGCCTGGACGAATAGACCCGGCCCGAAATCCCCCTCGTCAAACTCAGTCCCTTCCGCTAGTGCGCCTCCGCCGAGAGCGACGTCAGTACCTCCGCCAGCCCAAGCAGCTGCGGCCCCTTCCCCCGTACCCCCCATCCCAGCGCGAGAGAGCACAGCTATCTCTACCGGAACAGTCACTGTACCAAATCCACTAGCGAAGACTACAGAAGCCGATATATTTGATCAGCTGGCTCGTCTTAGCGACCTCAAGACAAACCGGACCGTGCCTCCTGTCCCCCCTCTTTCTGTGAACGCTTCCTCTGCGTCCGCCGCTCCCGTGAATTCTCCGCGACTGCCGCCCAGCTACAACGGTGGGCTTGGTATGGGGTCATCTCCGTCCCCGATGGGGCAGCATCTTCAAAATCAGCAGTCGGGGGCACTCTTATCTCCTCAACAGAATGGCCCACGAGGTCCCTACGCGCCAGTTCCCGCTAATCAGGGGCTATTACACCCTTTGATACCTACACAAACTGGGTTCAATAGCTTCGTTCCAACACGTCATTCTAACGTATCACCTTTCCAGCCTCAACCTCCACAACCATCGTTCCTGCAGCCTCACGTTACCGGCTACTCGGGTAACCCGCCGACTCTTGTTTCTCAGCCTACTGGATTCCTTCCATCCGGACCTATTTTAAGTCAACCTACTGGTATTAATGGGTTGTTCAGTAGTCTCCCGACTGCATCTACCTTCCCCAGTATAACAACCCCCCCAGTGCAACCCAGTGCGTCTGGCTGGATATTCGTTAAGCTGCTTTGACATTGTGTATTACAGGTCCAACTGGTCTATCTTCATTACAAACGCCATTCAACAATATCATATCTACATCATCACCAGCACCGGCGAACAGCAGCTCAATTCCAAATACATCCCCTGCGAACATCTTTGCGCAGATGAAGTCCGGAACGTTCGCATCTGGTAATGAACATTCTACGCCGCAGCAAGCAGGTAAGTGGCTCATACTCCGTACTTCAATGTCGCCACAATTTTTTGCAGACAAATATGATGCCCTTCGAGTCGACTGTGAGTAATGCCATCATAATCTCGATAAGACTTACTGACTCTCAGGACCAGCGCAACCGACAGGATGGATCCCACAGCCCGCTGGTTGGGGAATACAGCCGAATGCAGGGTTTCAGAGCGGATATACGGGATTTTAGCACCTATACTCTTTCATTTCATTGTCTCACTGGCTGTTAATCGGACGGATTATGCGAGAAAAAGAAGTCCAAGTACAGAGATTACGGAAAGTTCTATGATGATTCCATGATTCCATGAGTGTACCCGACCCGTTCAAAATACCTCTTCAGCTCGAGCCTTATCTCAGGGGCGATGTCGCGAGCTAGAAGACCGGTGTTCAAGGGATAGATGACTGGCAGATATTTGACAAACTAGCCACACAGTCAATGCCGTGTAGACCGAAAGTAGACGCGTCACTTACTGTTTTGTCGTCGAAACGACAGAACCCATCAAGGATTTCAGTCACAACGGGTGTCCAGGCTGCAATATTCTTCGCTTGTGTATCCGCTCGCAATTTGATGTAGTCCGACAGGACGTTCAAGCCAAGCCTACATTGATTCTCAGCCATGGTCGCATCAGACGCAGTAAGAGAACATACGGTAGAAGTCTCTCAGCTACTTGGGGTTTCACTGACTGATGCTCCGTTCGCTCATCGAAATACATTCTAAGAAGCACATGTACCAAGGTTGCTGCACTACTGGATTCTTGTTTCAGGAGATTGGGAAGGTGCTTCATGAAGCCTTGGCGGACTTAGTTTCAATAAGAAACGCGTGAAAGTCATAGACTCACCGACTTTCCACAACCCCGTGCGTAGCTCCTTGTCATCATTGAACATCCGTGCAAATTGATAGCTATGATCCAATACACCCATTAGTCGGAGTAGTTGATCCGGAGGGATGGCTTGATAGACAGATTCATTGCGAAGCAAATCGTTGGTAGTCTCGATCAGGAATAATTGAAGCACACATTTGACGATGATCTGTTTGAAGATCCGACGACGACTCCCAAGTGATGGCTTCACCTCAGTCGGCGAGCGTTCACTAGTGGGAGAAAGGGGTGCAGGTAATATCGCCTGTCCCGTAGGTTCTGTTTCTACACGCGTAAGATCAGTTGAAAGAATGAACAGACCGACAACTCACCAGAGGTATCAAAATCAACAGCATTTCCGTCAATCTCCATTCGCAAAGTCTCGTCAAAAAGCTGGTGAGGTGTAGTAGTCCGGAACAATTTGACAAACGTAGAGGCTATTCGCTCCCATCGTGTAGGATTTAGCCTTTCCGCATTATTCTCCAAAAATTGTTGTAAACATGAGGTTCCAATGCGTGCAAGTGTATCATTTTCTGTTTCCATCGTCAGACACAAGTCCCCGGAAAACTGTGAACAAACCTTGACAGATGCAAACACACAACAGCTCCATCAGCCCGTCAAGGAAGCGCTCCAAAATTCCATAATGAAATGTATAAAGGTCGACGAGGTCACGGAGAGCTTGAATCATGGTTGTCGATAGCCAGACGCTCATATCTTCTTGTGTGCTGAAACGCGATATGTCTTGGCTCGATTTGAGGACAGCAAAAATGGGGAAGAGGAGTTCTTTGCAGATTGTCTCCCAGAATTCGATCGGGAAAGTCTCCCCATGAGTTTTCAGGGTGGCGAACAATGAATCTAGCGCCCTGAAATCCGAATGTTGAATGCTACTGGATTGGAGACGCTAGAGTGAAAATCTCACAATCGCCGCACTTCCAGGTCTTCCCCGTTCATTATGATATCGCAGAAGCCAAACAACACGGGGAACCAAGATCGTATCATTCCGTCTTCGCTAGGTGACTGACCCTCAGAACCGAGAGCACATTCTGGAGTGGTAAGCATGACCGGGATGACGCCACGAAGCATTCCAATGGCCAAAAGGCTGAGCTTCTGGTACTTGCTCACTTTGCAAAATTCTGTAATGCAAACTGTTAAGTCTACGAAGGAACCGTAGCGGACAATTGCAGTGAAATGATCTTTGTTCAGCCGGTTCACAATCTCAAATGCCGAATTTGCGATTCGTTCTGAGGAGAAATTAAATTCTGCACAGGATAGACAGTCACTAGATTCATACCAGTGAGCACTTTGGAGGCTGCAGCAAAAACACCAAACATGGTTCGCCACCCAGATCGCATATTTTCAGCCCGTGCTTGTATCATCTGTTGGAGACACTGCAAGACCTGCCAACAAACGGGGTACGTCAGTGGCACTAAGCGAGGAGGCTAGAATGCCTGACCATATCACGAATATCCGGATTGGCATTATGAATCATGGTATGTTCGAAAGGCTTTAGGAAGTCCTTTTGAAACTTGAAATGTGGCAATTCCTCCTTTTCCAGAAAACGCATAGATAGCTGCCGTAGAGAGTCTAGAGCGAAAAAACCAACATGAGGATTACTATGACAGCAGACCTACAACACAATGAGCAATCTTCAGTATCGAACGTGACGATACATACTTGATTGAAGTGTTCGCCCAAAATTTCCCAAAGATTGGACCATTCAAGTCGAATACGATTCATGTTGTAGTAGGATATTTCAACCAACTTTTGCAGGCTGAAGAGACGCGGATGCTGCGAGAGACCCGAAGATTGGATTTCCTCCCAAGAAACATCGCATAGCGCACGGACGAAGTCAACAATTGCAGTCTACAAGAACATTAACGCTTCTCAGCTTTGAGGAAGGGAACCGCACCCCAGAAAGATGATGGCTGAGAGAGAACACCATGTCTGCCGCGACAGTAATATGCGTCGACCGACTCTCGTTCGCAAGGTCTTCGTTTGGCAATTTTTTGAGGCGGCTGGAAACAGCAGTCAGCACCCATACGCTTTCAGGCACAAATATCTGACCCTTTCTTTCCAGAATCCGGAACTTCAACACCACTACTTATCAGCTGCATGTGTTCCAGTTGACTTACACACAGCAAAACCTCGCGCCAGGATCCTTTCAGGTTATTTCCCTCGCTTACTGCGACATCCAAAAGAGTTTTGATAGCCTCCATATTCTTGGTCTTCATCTCTCCTAAATTGTTGAGGAAAGTAAATTTTGCGAGAGTCGTTACGAAGGCGTTGCGCTCTAGTTCCAAATCGAAGAAACAAACGATTCGGATGGCATTCTTGAATCCGTCCAGACATATATCGACAACTTCTAAATCGTCTGTATTTTGGAGTGGACCTGATAGGCCCGCAAGGAAGGGTATCCAGGCGACCTCGAACATTGGTCGTACGTGGATAAAGTGGGAGGCACTGAAGAATTGTTCTCCTGCACGGGATCGACGCTGAGAACGCATAAGCGTTCTAAAGAGTGCCTAGAGATAAAGCGTAATCATAATGGCAAGACTGTGCCGAGAAGTAAACTAACCTCCGTTTTGTTGGATATACTGCTGGATTGTAGTATATAGGCTTCCTTTTGGAGGTCCCTACCGACACTGGCCAGGACATTAGCAAGACCGGGTCCCGCGGCCGGAAGGTTGGCGGAAACATCTATCTCATCTTTCATCCGAATTTCATCGTGTTGAATCTCGTCAAAGATACTGGATAGGAATTCCTCAGGAAGGTCCTCATTGTCGTTAATTCCTCGATTGTTCCGGATGAAATCCGACTTCGACATTCGATTCTTAACCTGTGGGCTATGCGCATCGGTGTTGAGCATAATAGTAGAATATGCAAGCACGTAAGCGGTATCTGTATGAAATAAGATTGAGTCAACTACAAATCACGGATAAACCAACCCGCGTTCTTGAAAGGTGTTTGCGAGTTTCCTGCGATATATCTTTCGGCAAATTTAAGCATGAAGCGATCTATCTTTTGGGACTCCCCCGGAAGTCTAAAAGCCTGTAGAAAAAGTCGCAAGGCATCGATGAACTTCAAATTCCGGAAGTCAAGGAGATCAACGAATGCATGCATTATAGCGACGTTAAGCTCGTCACTGCAGTGCAGCAATAAGGGAAGTGCGAGGTGAGAAAACACTGTCACACACCTGTCCCCCAGGTATTCTCCTATCATAGCTTTGCTCAGTCCATCCGTAGTCAGAAGGAAACGTGCGATATCCTGGGGCGACGAACTAGAAATGAAACCAGTTTCCTGAAGAAATTGGATTCCCTTTGCAATTTGAAAGTTCAGAACACTGTTCCTTATCAAGCATCAGAACTTACACGTTTTGGCTTGAAATTGAACTTCTTGATACCTTCGAGCAAAGTTGTCTTCTTCTGCTTCGCATTCTCAAATCGAGTTGGATCATCCACGACGTCGGGTGTTGGTTGTCGGGGGACGTCAAAACTGCCACCGGAGGATGCCAATTTGTCAAGAGATTGATCTGGGGTCATGGAATCATAGCCAGTCTCCTCTCCAGTTTGGCTACGGGCTCCAGAATCACCATTGTTATCTCCCGACGTCTTACTTGATGTTATTCCCCAGGTCACTAAGGACCTAAGGACAGAGACGAGGCATTCGATGCCCTGTCTCCGTAATTGGCCTTCGGAAAGACCGATGGTAGACGTATCTATCATGCCCGAGACAGAAATTACACCAGAAGAGTACGACAGCGAGCCATGCGCCTTCGTCTGGGGATTGACCGCCGGGCTAGCGGGCTCAGAGTTCTTGGGTTGAGATGTGCTGTACGGCAGAGTCGCTACTTTGGATACGATGTTCATCAGACTGGATGGGATACTCAGTTGACGATAGAGCTACCATAAACTTGACCTACTGTTCGTAAATATTATCTGTAGCCTCGCTATCGCAGTCATAATTGAGGTACAATTCCACCAACGCTTGAGGATCCTGGCAAATTTTATATAACATTGCGAAAATGACAGCCTTTTGTTTGAGAGTCGATGTGCGCATTTCTAAAATGGGGATAAATATTTCGTGCAGAAGGACTTCAATCTCTTTCTGATTTTTACATCAACAACATGAGATGGTAAACTCATTGTGTGCATACCTTGAGCTTAGTGCGCATCCCAGACATCACGCGCCAGAAAATCTCCACGCTCACGTCAAACACCTGCGGAACAGAACTCACGGCATTTCTACTCAATGTTAAGCAGAGATACTGATTGATTGCTTGTATGAATGTCGTAGCTTCATGCGAGGAACTTGAGTAGATAAGTGCTGAAGGGTCAACGAGAAGATTCATGTGCGAGTCCAAAATAGCCAACACTAGGTGCAGAGAGAGAAGCTTCGACCTCATCGCATGCGATTTCAGGTCCCGCTCACTAAAACTTGATTTCAGCTTAACATGAGATCGAACCTGGTACATACGAACCTCTCAGTATTCAAAGGCTTCATTGTCAATTTGCACAGAGCGCGGAAGACTAAGAATGAGTCCTTGATGAACATGTCCTGATTAGAGAGCTCTGAATGCGCATGCATGTCTTCCAGAGGGGCATCCATGGTCATATGAACTGGACTAGCATCAAGCATTTCGGCAGTGACAAATCAGAATCGCAGCAATATTTTTGTGCTATAAGCTCACCCTTCCTCGCCATGACCAGATGTCGCTGGTTCCTCTTGCAGGTTAACAGAGCTTTCTTCGAGGGTAACAATATCAGGGCTGACGTCATGCACGTTTTCGGTCTCGGCAATCCTTGTATGCGTTGAGTTGGATGCAACCGGTCCTGGAACTAATGACGAGCGCCGAGATTCAACATTCGAAGATACATGATGGTGGGCCGATGATGCAAGTGTTTCGAAACTGATGGAAGACCTGAGAGTCGACCCTTCATCCAATCCCATGGATTTTTCAGATCTACACCGCGCAAAGATATGGTGTACCATCTGCGTCAATCCACCCTGGGCGACCATCTGGTTAACTGGATCCGTACTCAGGAGGAATACATTGTACACTGTCCGCACAGCCTTCAGCAGGGAGGAATGATGTACGTAGATTGTAGGAGACAATACGAGCGCGAGGAGTGCTTTGACGACCTGCAGTGAAACCGATTCCGGAGCTGTTTCGGTGTGACAAGCTGTTATGGTGTGGACCACCAGGTCCACAAGCGACGGCTGAGGAATACTTGACTGCGAACCGGATATAGACTGTCGACCGTGCAAAGCTGGGGATGGAGGAGGAGATGGAAGGGTAGGTGCGGAATTCTCCTCGGCAAAGAAGGAATATGAAATCAGCTTAGAGATGCAGTCCAGGCTAGCAATCATGAGCTTTTCGTTGCGAGTCTCACAGGCAAGTCGAAGAGGCTCAAATATTTCCCGTGGCTTGTCACCTCCTCTCCCTGCCTTGACCATTTCCAGGGCATTTTGCGCGCTGTCGCGCATAGGAAGAGAACGTTTTGCTTCCTTCGAGGACAATATCGTCTCCAAGGCAGAAGATATAAGGACAACAGAGACGGTATGTCCCGTGGACATCGTCAAGGAACGTTTATGCGATGGAGTGGTTGCGCTAGTGGGTGTCTGGGGCAGTGGTTCGCTGCGACCGTTTGGCTCCCGGGCGTAGGCAGGGACAGCAGGTAACGAAGACCGGCTTGTATGAGGTATGCCTTCAGAGAGGGATGGGGAGGCGGACTTGGAAGAGATTGGAGATTCAACTGGAGCGTCAATTGGTAGGGCTATGTGATTGGCTTCGTTGGCAACAGCTGGCGAATCTGTAGTGCTCGTTTGGAGGTTGTCGACTAGCTCTAAACCATCTTGCAAGACCTCTCCATGATCAGTGTTCCCGGAGTTCAAAGGAGGTGGGGAAGAAGTTGGGAGGGACTGCGAATTAGAGGAGACGTGTACAACCTTCGCGACTGGTATAGACTCGTCATTCTGTACGCCGGAAGATTCCACAGACCGCGCATCGACGACAAGTCTTTCTTGATACATGAGCTTATTAGAAAGCCCGAGATGCGATTATTTGAATGGTTCACCGCAGTTCACTAAAGGTCATCGGAATTTGCCGCGACGCGATATCCATCGACCAGCACTGGCACTGCACTCTGTATGGACTCCCAGATCCCAGCAGGAGCTGCAGCTGCAGTACTTAAAAGATCAGAACCGCTTCCCGATACCGCAATATCAGTAAAGGGACCGGATTTTGATAGGCCTCTGTTGCTCCAGGATCTCCTGAGCAGCTACGAGCGGATTGGATTCCAAGCCACTAGTCTAGGGAAGGCTATCGACATCGTGAATCGTATGGTGCGCTGCACTTGCCTTCCTATCATATGATTTTGATGCAAGTCGTTTTAGCGAAAATGGCGTCTCTCAGACGAGCCTATCTCGCCAGATGAATCGGATGTTTACACCGATCCTCAAGTAAGAGCCCAAACGCGCTGCAACATCTTCCTTGGTTACACTTCAAATCTTATCTCTTCCGGTTTACGCGAGATCATTCTCTACCTTGTGAAACATAAGCACGTCTCGGCGATCGTGACCACTGCGGGCGGGGTCGAAGAGGATTTTATCAAGTGCCTGGACAAAACATACCTCGCCGATTTCAATATGGATGGCGCAGATCTACGACAAAGGGGTCTCAATCGCATCGGGAACCTTGTCGTTCCGAATGATAACTACTGCAAATTCGAGGATTGGTTCATCCCCATTCTTGACTCCATGTTGGAGGAGCAGAAAACTTCTGGTCAAGTATGGACGCCTAGCGCTTTCATCCGCCGTTTGGGAAAGGAAATCGACAATGAAGAATCCGTGTATTATTGGGCTTATAAAGTGAATCCAATACCAACCCACACGAGCTTCTTTGACCCTCCCCGAACGAGGCTGATTCACTGTACTCTAGAATGACATTCCAGTTTTTTGCCCTGCACTTACCGACGGTTCGATAGGAGACATGATTTACTTCCATTCCTTCCGATCTCCAGGTCTCATTGTTGACATTGTGGGTGACATCCGTGCCTTGAACGAGTTATCTCGCCAGTCAAAAAAGGCGGGAATGATTGTTCTCGGCGGAGGAGTCTGTAAACATCAAATTGCAAACGCCATGTTAATTGTAGGCAGCCTTGTTTTTAATTGGATGACGCTGTTGATTCCTTTGCAGAGAAACGGAGCCGACTATTCCGTATTCATCGTTAGAACTTGTCTTTACGGTCCTGATACTTGCTGACTATCCAGTATAGAACACGGGTCAAGAATTTGACGGGTCCGATTCGGGTGCTCGACCGGACGAAGCAGTTTCGTGGGGGAAAATCCGTGCGAATGCAGAATCAGTCAAGGCACCATCTCCTTCCAATCAGCCTGACCTCAGCACTGACGGGTGCATCTCTTAAGATCTTTGCCGACGCGACGTTGGTTTTCCCGCTCCTTGTAGCTGCAACTTTCGCCCAGAACTGAGCGGTTGTGAAGATGACTCGGTCCCACAAGTACAGGGATTCCGAGGGAAATCATTATAAATAACGTATACACCATGCCTATAGAGATCACTAGCAATGCAACAAGATGGTCCAAGACGAAAGGATTCCGTACTCTACCCGGCTACGGAGTGTTCAGCTCCATGGAGAATGCACAGACTAAGGAAAGATTACCTCTTTGCATTTCTCCGGACCATATCACCAAATCGTCCCGCAACAACTGCAAAATCATCATCGAGTCTCGCATGACTTGGACGGACGAAGATTCATTCAGGCAAGTGACCGCTTCGTCAAATGCATGCTTCCCTAGATGACACGCACGTTCTGGACTCTTGCGGACGTCGTGGTAGTAGACCGCAAAGTTCAAGGCCAACCCCAATCTGGTGGGATGTGTAGGCTCAAGCTTCGCCAAAGCATGCTTGTACGCATGCTTGTAAGCAGCGAGAGAGAGATCTGAATAGCTACTCCTGTCACTCTGCTGTGCGAACTCGGCTAAGTAGCGAAAGTAATCCCCCTTCCTGTCAAAACAGACCAGATAAGCGCAGATTCTGGGTGACGCATCCACCGTCTTTCTCACATTTTGTAATAGAACACCGTCTCCTCGCCGGGCTCGGCCGTTGACAGCAAATAGTCATCAAGCAGCTTCACGATGTCCTTGCAGACTTCGGCGAGTTCATACTCGACACGAGTACGCTGTTGGCTAATCAGCAATAACTGGTGTTTGGAATGCCGGCCTGTCGTTCGACTTGACTCGAGCTTCTCTAGAGAATCGATGATCCTCCAACTACTGCGGAGGCCATTTGTTATGTTCTTGTAGGCGACTGATAGGAGGTTGCGTTCCTCGATAGTCAAGGCACCGTATGTCTGAATCAGACCTTTCATTTGCGCCACCAAATCTGAATTTCAACAGGATGAGCGACCCGCAGTCGAGCCCACAGCTGCGATAACCTACGCACCTTCGTAGCGTTCCGCCTCTTCAGAAACCTTGGCCAAAAGAAGGTACTCTTCTCGAGAAGGGATCCTTACCTGCAGGGAAGTCACCCAATGATTTCACTGAGACTATCTACTCATATCACTCACCGGCGACATAGCAGAGACTATAAGAGAGTGGACAAACCAATCCGAGACAACGTTAAGTGGACTCTTTTCTATCGTCTAATGGGGTTGTGGGCAACAAGTTTTATGACGCGAGGATGCAGGATACTTGTGGTCATGGTTCACAGGGCACGTAGGCACCGCGTGGAGAATGGGAGTCTTTGAGAGTGACGACATGTTTGGTGTCATCACGAGGATAATACCCCAGCCCTGGGCAGAGGGTGAGGTAAAAGCAAACTTGGGGAAACGGGGTGGGTTGAGGGTTGTGTGATACGAACGATTGGGCCTCGTGGTACACACGAAACAACGTGGATTCAACCAATAAACATCGTGTTCTAACTGATATATACGCACATTACATCCGCGTTAATGTCTAAGTAATGCTCTACGAGATCTGGTACCCTGTATGAGTAGGGAGCTCTTGTATGAGTAGGGAGCTGGCAGATGGAGATGAAAAACTGACCTAGATCTACGTTCGAACTTGCAGCATCGTTATGGTTCTTACACGTCGATAGGCAGAGTGTGTGATTTGTCGTCCGCGTGAACCTCTGGGCTTTCTGCTGGGACGGCCGGAGGTGGCCCGGAACCAGTTGTTGTCATGATCCAAAACGCAGGATACCTGCGTTGAATATTGTTTACGAGCAATGCCACCGCAAGACCCAGTGCGGACGACAGAAGGACGACCGGAAGCAAATACCAAGATATACTGATAACCTCTTGGTTGACGGCTGCCAGGAGGGCCGTTGCCCCGGCGGGGGGATGCACTGTTTTGGTGAGTTGCATAGCTACGAGGGCTAATGCAACCGAGAGGGAGCCAGCCAACCACTGCAACTCGAGATACCGCTCCATAGGTAATAGTTGAAATAACTTTGATATACAAATGCCGATCAACGCGCCGATGAAGTGACCACCAATAAGCGCTCTAGGTTGCGCTAGGGGGCTATCAATAGCGCCATAAATCAAGATAGCTGATGCACCCTGCAACAATTGGTATCCACGGCCCTGTTGGTGGAAAATCAAAGGTGTGTAACAGAAGTTAACTCTTACATAGCTGGCAATCACTGACGGAACTGCGCGTTGTACGAAATAGTGCATGCGGAATGGGGCCTGGATCACGGATACTCCACAAAAGGCAGCGATAAACGACCAGAAGACGACAGCATAGGAAGGAATGGGCTTGGTAGGAGACGAACGATGGCCCAACCAGTGACTGAGCAGCCTGAGCGCAGTTTTGAGCGAAGACTCCATATTATGTAATGTTTATCCTTGATCTTACTTTCCTTACATCTGTTTTATAACTATCACAGTGAGACTCGGCGATCGGCCATTTGCTTCCAAATGTCAGCGCTTCAGTGACCGATTTAGAACAAATCTTAGAATACGGGCTATGTAGGTGTGAGCCGGTTAATTTTACACCTGACTGCTGTGAAACCTTGCGTATTTTCGCTTATGGATGATCAAAGTCGTAGCCTCTTGATTTACGATTTACCATGAGCTGGGGGGATTAATTTGAAACCCGGCCTCCGTGACTGCCACCATCGGATGTAGACGATACCCATGATGTCCATTGTACCAGATTCAGGCCCAGCGGCTTATTGCCCTGCAGACGAAATGGTAGTACTTACTTCCAGTTCAACAGGGACCTGGTTCATCAAGGATTTCCATTCAAGTGGATTTAATTACTAGCACGGCGTGGTCGAGACTTCCAAAACCACACTAACTTAGGTGGCTCGGTGTAGACACCGTGACCCGCACGCGGTCGGGCAAAGTCGGGGATGACAGGGACGCAAGTGCATTTGACCATTGATGTGCATGTCTCACACGAACATATACAAGCATAATCCGCAGGGGAGAAAACCTATCATAGGGCCGATTCGGGGTCATTACGCACAGTCTCCTTCCATACGTTGAGCCGTGCTTAGGTCGCTCGTTACGACACTTGTTGCGAGGATGTGGAACGGCGTCACGAAAGAACCAAGTTGGTCTGCATGACGCATCAAGGGCGATTGAATGAGACCGAGGGAGTGGTTACAGACCTGACGGGAAGTCGCTCGGCACCCTCACAAGAAGCGCGATGGACGCGAGCGGACTAAGGTCGGCTCCACGCTGGGAGGCAGGACCTATGCATAGCGGAACCGTCTACATGAGTGCAAGTATGGCAAGGTGTACGGCATAAATTACCTGCGTGACGACGATGATGATCCTCGGGGGGGTTTGTGGGTCCCAGAGAAAGTAGGCTTCTACGACATATTCTTTATAAGGGTATCGAAATATTGTGTCAGATCATGTCAGAAAGTGGTAAGCAGAACAGCATGATGAAGTCGTTCATAAGTGCCATCGATAAGAAGGTCCGAGATCTACTTACTATGGACGTACGGCAGAATAGGACAGATGATTGTTCGGAAATGCAACGGAAATGGTACATGACGGGTTTACTGCTGGAATGAAGCTCCAGGGGGTGAACAGTGCACTCTAGCCTGGTCCATGTCACTCGGAACAAACCTCGAAACGCGGTGATAGTCCACAACATTACAGACGCGCCACAGGGTCCCTGATTTAGGGCAGGCCAAGTTACGAAGACTCTGGTAGTCACTCTCGTTTCCCCATTGGCGGTTCGAAACCATCATCGATATCTTCGTCCTCATCAGCGGAGGTGGGAAGAGAGGTAAAGTGGTAGTCGGAAGTGGGAAGCAGAGGTTGGTCTTGAGCTTCTTCTTCGTTCCGGAATGCTGATGTGCTTCCCGACGTCAGGATCTAGATATGGCGTACCAGTTTTCGCGAAAGGGATGTTTCAAATGTGGAAACTGTGAGCGCATCCGTTCCACAAGGCGTTTCTCATTTAAACAGTGATAATCACGCAGTGGGCCATATTGCTGAGAATTGTTCATCCGAGCAACGTCTCTGTTACAATTGCCGGCAGCCAGGACACGAGTCCTCAGCTTGTCCTTCACCGCGAACCGTTGCAGCCAAGCAGTGCTATTCCTGTGGCGGCGTAGGACACATTCAAGCCGAGTGTCCCAATTTGAGAACACAGGCCGGAAATCAAAAATGCTATGTGGGTGAGATCTCTAGATGTAGTACCCCGGCTCATCTCACTAGAACTGCGGGCGTTTTGGCCACATCGCCCGAATCTGCCCCATTGGCGCAACGGGAGTTGCGGGTGCTGGATTTGCGTCTCGCATGCCCCCTCCAGGACGTGCCCTAAATACATCGACTTTACCTCCCGTAAAATGCTACCGATGTGGAGGTCCAAACCATATTGCTAGGTGGAAATCATCCCCATTGTATTTATGGACACTGACTTCATATCACCTCCAGAGACTGCCTTGCTGCGCCAGGTGCGACCTTTGCGGATGGGGTATCTACTTCCGGAGGGAACAAGAACAAGACTTGCTACAAATGTGGACATGAAGGACATGTGAGATCGCCAACGTCGTGCGGTTTTTACCGACCCTAATTTAAATTCTTGTAGATCGCAAGAGATTGTACCGAGGGTGCTGAGTTTGCTGGTTAAGTATGCGTGCATAACTTGTGAATTGTGTGCGAACATATCCTTACATCGGTCCTGAAAATATGAAGTCCAACCAAATGAGCGTCGTTTTTGCTCGATTTTCTCTGTCCATGCTAGGGCCTGGTGGTGCGAGATATGAGCACTGAAGTACTGATGTATGTAGTTATAATTGGCTAGATCTTGTATGTTGGAACGGAGATGACCGCCGGAAACACCTATTCACTGGCCCCCTCCGGCTAAATCATCATGCATTGATCCATGGTACTCGCGCTCATCATACTAATTCACTTGACGATCATTCGGTCAGCGTTGAGCCTCATTTGTTATACTGTGGCCACCTAACATCAACACGAGAATTGCTCGATGTCGCAGCGTTCCAAGTCCGGCTTGTGGTGCGAGGGCCGACGGAATGATTGTTTCACCTTGCGCATAAAATTGCGGCCCATCTGAGGAGTTCGGGAACTGCCGTGTCTGCGGGCCGGGGTGCATAGCGCACTGCCAGCCCATAACCCTGCGTCTGGACATGTTGAGAGCATTTAGACGCACTACCACCTTTCCATACTGTGGCGAACAAGGACGGAGATCTTTCTTCAATTTAACCAGCGTCCCTCCCCCTCTCCATAACGGGGCTGAGACACAAAGTTATCATGAACGCAAGGTTTTTCCGTACGGTGGTTCGCATTGATACTCTATGGTTCACTGACACATAGCACGCAGGTACCAGCGCAGCGAGCTGTATGAAGTCATTGCAGACATAGAGTCTTATTCCAATTTTGTGCCGTATTGCAATGGTTCGCGGATACTCAAAAGCAAAACGATGCAGGACGGGACCACGATGATGGAAGCTGAGCTTACAGTAGGCTTCCTGGCATTTAAGGAGAGCTATGTCAGCGCTGTTACGTGCAAGCCGCACGAATTTGTGACGGTATTCTGTTTTAGTTGTACTTTCACGTCCCGTCACTTATCAACTGATACCTTTGAATGCAGGCAGTGAGTTCGTCCGCAAGTCCATTGTTTAAAACCTTGTCTACGAGCTGGCGCTTGCGGTCGGTATCGCCCTCAGCCCACCTTGCGACGTCGCTCTCGGAGAGTTCTACGAGGCCCTTAGCTTCTGAAACTTTCCCTGATCAAGGACCGACATTGGTCACTCTGGATCTTGCCTTTGCATTCGCAAACCCGATGCATGCCACTATCTCTGCTACATTCTTCGGACAAGTTTCAAGACATATGGTGAAGGCGTTTGAGCAGCGCTGTGTCGCACTGTATGGACCTCGAAACGATTGGTCGGTTTGATTTCAATCCCTTGTTCTACTCTTGTTGCTCGTTCGCCACTCGATCGGCACTCATCCATTCACTACCAATGGATTAAAGAATGTTCATTCGAATAAGCATACGAGCAAAGACGGTTGTGCTGCTACTAGTCTGTAACAGTTCCATAGATATGGATGGAAACCAACTGCGCCCAGTGCTCGTGTGGGTATTTGCGGCTAACGTGCCGGCATCGGCGGCTGTTGACTGCGGTGATGGAAGTCCGGGGGACCTGCATGGATACAAGTTTCTGGTTGTCCCGCGCAGTGTAAGAAGTGACACGAGTCAGACCGTTGAGGATACACGACACAGAGTGGATCATTTTTCTGCCATCCGTCAATTACTTTGTCAGGCCGGGATAACCTTTTGTCGTGAGCGTGGCAGAGGGGTGACAGAGGTCCCGGCGTAGGCGGTGTATAACATCGCCCGTTTCCATTTTGACTTGTACAAAACCGTTGCTACGAGTTGGACAACCAACGACCCTCTTTTCCCTTCCGCCCAGAACCCTGGGCCACTACTACACTCTTCTTTCCCTTTCACAGGTCTCTTCATCATGTCTTCCCCGTCCCGTGGCGAGCCATACGGGGATCCCTTCGCTGATCGTCCCCGCCAAACCCATTTTCAAGAACCCCCACCTAGGACCTACGACAGCGCCACAAACTCGCCTTTCGAGAGCACTACCAATTTACCCCGCGAGTTCGGTGGTGCGAACTATGGCGACGAAGACTATGCTGAAAAACTCCCTCTGACTGCAGGTGAAAGTTATAATCCTGGCGGTTTTTACCCCCCAGGGTCAGTCACTTTCTTTACCACGGGGTGTCAGGACTAGTCTATTAATCTATCTTCTCCAGTCCTGTTGATCCCGCCGCATACGGCGATCCCTATGCTCGTCCTGGTTCGGCCATGTCGCAGTCTACTAATGGGGCCGAAACTGCGTGGAGGCGTCGCCAGACGATCAAACGCGGCGTGACGCGCAAAGTCAAGCTTACCAAGGGAAACTTCATCACGGAATACCCAGTTCCAACCCCCGTTCACAGCGCTATCGAGGCGAAATATGCAATGACTAGCACCACGGAATTTTCGTCGGTAGATTTTGTTTCTGTCGTTCGCCAATACTGATCGACACCACATCAGTCACATGCGGTACAGCGCTGCTACTGTCGATCCAGACGACTTTACCGAAGCTAACGGGTGGACATTGCGTACCAAGCTCTACAACCGTCAGACTGAGATGCTTATCGCTGTCACGTCTTACAATGAAGACAAGACACTCTACGCTCGCACCCTACATGGTGTCATGCTCAACATTCGTGACATTTGTAAGACAAAGCAGTCCAAGTACTGGCGGCGAGCAGCAGAGGAGGGTTTGCCAGGGTGGCAGAGGATCACAGTTGCTCTCATCGTCGATGGACTGGAGCCGATGGACAAGAGTGTTCTCGATATCTTGGCTACAGTAGGTGTCTACCAGGATGGCGTCATGAAGAAGCAGGTGGATGGAAAAGATACCGTTGCCCACATCTTCGAGGTCAGTATCTTTCCTAGTCCGAACGAGCCTTGTTTGACACGTAACACTGTAGTACACTACTCAACTTTCAGTGGATCCGACACCTCAATTAGTCCTTCCTCATGAAAATGATCCCAACAATCTGGTTCCCGTCCAAATTATTCTTGTTTTGAAGGCTAAGAATCAGAAGAAGATTAATTCCCATCGTTGGCTTTTCAATGCCATTGGACGCATATTGAAGGCACGAAAGTTTGATATATTTCTCACCTGTTGACTGATGTCATGCTCTAGCCCGAAATCTGTGTCCTCATTGATGCTGGAACAAAACCCGGCCACAAGTCCATCTATTACCTGTGGGAAGCCTTCTATAATGACACACATCTAGGAGGATGCTGTGGTGAAATTCACGCCATGATTGAGGGCGGCAAAAAACTTCTGAACCCCTTAGTTGCCGCGCAAAACTTTGAATACAAGATGTCTAACATTCTCGGTAATTTTACTGGTCAATGTGTCGTAAATCAATCTGACGTCCACCAATAGACAAGCCGCTTGAAAGCAGTTTCGGTTATGTGTCGGTGCTTCCTGGTGCTTTCTCTGCGTACCGCTTCCGCGCTATTCTTGGACGCCCTCTCGAGCAATATTTCCACGGTGACCACTCGCTTGCTGATCGTCTCGGCGCAAAGGGTATTTATGGCATGAATATCTTCACCAAGAACATGTTTTTGGCTGAAGATCGTATTCTATGTTTCGAGCTGGTTGCGAAGGTTGGGGACCGCTGGACTCTGACCTATGTGAAGCCCTCCAAGGCGGAGACCGATGTCCCAGAGAGCGCGGCTGAGCTGATCGGTCAACGTCGTCGTTGGTTGAACGGCTCCTTTGCCGCTTCTTGTGTGAGTATTTGATTTACAATTTAAATCTTCCCGGTACTTATTCAGAAATCTCATAGTATGCCTTAGTGAACTTCTTCCAGCTCTATCGCTCAGGCCATGGTATTATTCGGATGTTTTTTTTTCATATCCAGGCTCTGGCATGTACCTTTTTTTTCATGTGACCCGGTTCGGCTGACCACCTTTGTAGTATAACATCTTCTCGTTGATCTTCTCTTGGTTTGCTTTGGCCAACATTTGGTTGACGTTTAGTATTATCATCGACCTATTGCCTTCACAGAATATCATTATCTTCGGCACCGCTGATGTCGTGAGTACCGTCATACAAGTATCTGGTGTATTACTGATAGGCTATTTAGACTCATTGGGTGAACTTAGCCTTCAAATGGATATACCTTGCGTTCCTTGCATTACAAGTGAGTCGCACAATCATCGCGATGGCCTGACCACTCATTTGTCATAGTTTGTTCTTGCTCTTGGGAACAGACCTAAAGGCGAACGCACCGCTTATGCGGTAACACTCTGGTGAACAATGCCTTGCACGTGCACGCTTTGTTACTTATCCTTCGCAGGGTCTATGCATTTTTGGCCGTCTACCTACTTATCTGTTCATTCTGGCTCACAATCAAAGCATTTATCGTATGCGCACTCTATCTTTGTTGTGCAATAATTTACCCGCTTCTATCAGGACATCCCCAATCAACTGAAGAATAAGACCACCGAACAAGTTATATTAACTTTCTTCACTCCTCCGGTTGGTGCGCTGATTGCTGCAATGGTATCGACATTCGGTAAGCCATAGACAAATGGACTCTGATTCTGTCTAAGGCTCACGTCTTTGCAGGGATCTACTTCATTGCTTCTTTCCTTTACGTAAGTTTTTTTGAGCTCGACGGTTGAGTAATAACCAGATGATGACTACAGCGAGATCCTTGGCATATGTTTTCAAGTTTCTTCCAATATCTCTGCTTGGCGCCGAGTTTCACGAATGTTCTCAATGTTTACGCATTCTGTAACTTGCACGATGTGGGTTGAGTGACCCTTGCATTTCTACATGCCTGAGACGCTTTGCAGGTTTCTTGGGGTACAAAAGGTAGTGACAAAGCCGAAGCACTCCCATCTGTCTCTTCGTCAAAGAGCAAGGACGCCGACGCTCCCGTTGTCGAGGACACCCATCGCATCCAAGAAGATGTTGATGCTGCATTCAAAGAAACCGTGACGCGTGCCGTGACCAAGATAGAAGTCAAGGAGGTCCCTGAAAAGCCTACCATGGACGATCAGAACAAGACCTTCCGTACACGGCTCGTCGCATTCTGGATGCTCACGAATGCTGGACTGGCGGTCACGATCGAAAACATCAACGGCTTGACAAGCGCACAGGATGCTGTTCAGGACGAAGCGGATCTGCGATATAAACAGAACATTTACTTCGCAGTAATTTTGTATTCCACATTCGCACTTGCCGCTGTGCGGTTTGTTGGAGTAAGTTATTGCATGTTGCGGCATCTCCGTTTACTCACGAGACGACTTAGTGTTTGTGGTATTGGTTCAAGCGCAACTTCTTCAGATGCTGCAGGAGGAATTAGATGACTGAACACTGAGCATACAGACATGGGTTCTTTTCTTTTTTTTTTTTTTTTGCATGGACTCGAAGTCAAATCAGTTCTCATCTACTCTCGTTGATAACCGGCGTTCATGTTCCGACTCTCGATGGACATTCGATTTTACATTACTTGTCATGCTCATTGTCCCCTTGATACGTACAAGTAGTATCTCTGCTACACCTAAAATGGAATAGATGGCAGGGTACTCCAAAGAATGGAGGGCAGGCATAATTGGACATTGGTATGGACGTAATATCAGGAGTACATGCTCGTAAATTGCCGCTCATTCTCTGTCACACTGAGAGCACGGAAAGAATCGATCGACAGGGTGGGCAATTGTGTAGGTGGACCTGTATTCCTCACAACCGTATTGGGGTCGACAACCCAAGGTCGTAGCCAATTCTCCCCAAGCTGAAAAGAGGGCGAGAAACCTCCCTCTCGACGATCCTCGTCTGTGACTAGTGGTCTTCGACAGGCTGGACAAGAATCATGCTGCTGGCAGGGATTAAGACAAGTTTTCAAGAGAACAAGGGCAACCAACCCCTTCTGTGACCCACTTGACGATGCTGAAGGTTGGGTCAGCACATTTCATCGGGGTCGGTGAACGAACGACACGTACTCTTTGCGACAGAACATGTGGCCACATGTGCTCTGTAATTTTATGACGCCTAGCTCGTCAACGGGATGAGCTGGAGAGTCCATCGCACGGGCGACTTCTTCCTCTGTGAGTGTCGCAAGAAAGGAGTTGAAACATATAGGGCATACGTCATCTGCACATATTCACGAGCAGGTATCAACACACGGTCCCGGTGCCGACGGGAGCTTACCTTGATGTCCAGAGGCGATTAGGTCGGCCTCTGTCATCTGGGAGAGTCTATCAAAGAACTTTTGCATCTGTCTGAACGATGTGAATGAGGTTGAGCTGGGGCGCGGGCGAACTGACTGTTGTGAAAGTCGTCGAGTAAATAATCTGAATTGAGAGACCACGTCGTCGATCTCTTGGGCAGAGGCAAACGTATTGGGAGTCAGGTCAATGTGCTCGCCAGTCATGTCCATGATGAAAGTTTGAAAGCAAGCTCGACTGCGGGAGAGAGAGATAAGGTAGACGGAGCGTGGCACGCGTGGGAACAATCGTAGACATACATGCAGACATACAAGCTAGTACAGACAAGACAAGATCTAGGGCTACGACAGATATAGGAGGTATCGTCACTCTCTTACAAGACACCGTACTCGTTAATGCATCATTCGAACGGGTTGGCGTCATCGTGTACAGGTGCTGCTGACAGCTGCGAGTCCAGCACTTCTGTATCGCTCCCGCTTTGTTCGTCCGATGGCAGGGATTCCCTCGCCGTGTTCGAAAAGAGATTGCCCGTTGCCTTTATACCTCTGATGAAGTCGTTGTCAGTCTTGTTCAGTGGATGATCAGATGTCACGCACTTTGCAAAGTGCTTTTGTCTAGCAGCGTTGAGCTTTTGGGTGACGGGCGTCACCATATTATCGGTGGGCGAGACAAACTGGGGATTACTGCCGGCAATCAGCAACGCATCTGCCGGCAGATCGGTCGACGTACCTGGACTTGGCCATCTTCTTAGCCAAAAGTGCTTTCACGCCCATGCCTGGCGGAACCGTCGTCCCGTTTGTCGCATTTCCGAGGGGTGCTTGAGGAACGACGATACGGGCTGCTTGAGAAGGATTGTGCATCGGCTGGATGGGCGCAGAAACGGGGGAATCGTTTGGGGTGAAGGTGGAAGACATGGCAGAGATAGTTTGATAGCAATGCTCGGTGAGTAGATGGTCGTTCTCGTTTGGTCGAACAAATATCAGCGCGTCGAAAAGCAACTTGAACGCGAAGACTCGTCACGTGAGGACCTCTGTGTCATGTGATGAAAGTGCAACCTGGATAGGGCACATATCCTTGCCTTTCCGTCCGACGGCTAGTGATTTAGCCACTTTGGCCCAAGCATGCTTCTTTTTTTTTTTTCGTGGCATTGGATCTGTCTCACCCCTGGAGACAGGTTAGTTCGCAGGCATTGCCTCTCCAAGGCAACCCTATAACTTTCGCAAGGTTTCGCGAGCCCCGTTTATCATCTTGAAACTCCCTTTTTTTTTTTTACCGCACTGTCAGTCTGTGTGCTTACTCTGACCGTCGAATTCTGACACTCGGCGATGACTTTTCATGTTGGCTACATCCGGTCGCATCTAGGGTTTTATACCCGATGGCCGAGTACGCCGTTCTCCCGCTACCGTGAATGCTACTCGTTTGGGCACTATCATTCCTCCCTTTGTGGGAGATCTGCATGAGCGGGACAGACACCCGAAGCCATTCAAGGCGTGCGCAACCATCCAATCCTGATGGGCTACAGGTACCCGCACAATCGACACAGTAATTTGGGCGAGGCTGTGAGTTGTCTCAGGATGGACCATTTGTATTCGCTTAACCTTAGGTGATGCCGTGCTAGCGGCTGGCTGTGTCACTGCCACGTGTTTCTTTTTCCCAGTACAGTCAGCTGTTCAAGCCCCTTGAGAACGGACCTTTCCCTGTTAAGCAGACTTGACGAGCCTGAGTTACAATTTGCCCGCGGATTTCGCAGATGTCCTGCGTCATTGCTTGCAGGGCCGATAGCTCTTGGCTTCCCTTGCTGTCCGGCCCACCTGGCAGACGCCGATCGTATCCCGAAAATGTCGCGCTCAGACGGAATGACCAGCTTGTGTGTGGCTCGGTTACGGCATCGTCTTATCTTGTATCGGCGTATGTGTCTGGACCGCGAAGTTGGACCTGTGGTTGGCAAAAGTGAATGCGGCAGGGTTTACTCCATACGTTGTTCAGCTCACACGCTTCGTGTGTTCAGTAAGATGAGATGCATCACGGGTGACCTCAAGTGACGCCAACAACGTCATAGAAGCAGCAGTATTACTCTTCTGTGGGGAGCACAGCGGACGAGTTCCTGAAAACTGTCGCATGGATTACTCGCGCTTTGACGGTCCACATTGGCACCGTAGAGACCCCGCGTACTTGAGAATGGTGCTATTCTAGCTCTCGTGTGATGCCTTGGTATATAACGTCCTTGTCCCTCTTGATTTGGTTGCCGTTCCTCTCGCACTCCAAGCTTGCTACCAACGCCTATTTCTTTTTCTTCTTCTTCTTCGATAGCGCTGGCACCTGCTGAAACGGTTCGGTAAACCCGACTGTCGGCTTGCTGAGTCCACTCTCGCCACAAGCCGCGTTTTTCGGCCAGACTCCTCTTGCCAACTTCCCGTCATTCTCTTTCTCCCTTATTATTTTCCCTTTCCAACATGGCCGCCAACACCATGAGAAAGCGAAAGATTGCCGTTCTCGGCTCCCGCTCAGTCGGTAGGTTGCTTCCATGCTCACCCGTTCTCTCCCTCATCCCTCCGTTGTCAGGGAAATCGTCCCTTGTTGTCCAGTTCATAGAAAACCACTTCGTAGATGCTTACTATCCAACCATTGAGAGTACTTTTTCAAAGGGCGTCGTCTACCAGGGCGTTGAATATGATTGTGACATCATCGACACTGCTGGCCAGGTTGGCAACCTTCCTCAGTCTCGCCTGGTCCCCATCTCACCTCTCTACCCTCAGGACGAATACTCCATTCTCAATTCAAAGCATGCCATCGGTATCCATGGCTATGTCCTCGTGTATTCAGTCACTTCCAGGAGGTCGTTCGAGATGGTCAAGATTGTCTATGACAAGATTCTTGATTTCTGCGGAAAGAACGATATACCATGCGTGATAGTGGGTGCAAAGACCGATCTACAATCCAGGTGGGTTTCTTACTTGCCTTGTTGCATGGCAATACGCCTTGCTTTGTCAACCATTGTCGACGCCGTTCATCCTTACAGTTCGAATAGCAGACAGGTTCAACCCGCAGAAGGCGAAGAACTTGCGAAAATCACTAAAGCCGCATGGGTGGAGACAAGTGCCAAGAATAACGTCAACGTTGGTACGCATGCAGCGACTACTATCCATTCTTCTCTCACATAAAAATCATTGCCAGGCAAAGTTTTCGAACTCTGTCTTGCTGAAATTGAGAAGCGTTCTCCACATGGCCAGACAGACCAGCCAGAATCGAGCAGATGTGTTGTTATGTGACATTTCCTCGATCACATGCATCCCTATGGTTATCTCAAGACATGCTATTGAGTTACCCCTACCCCGCAATATCCTACCCTATAAGAAAAGGGCTGTCCTCTTGCATTGCTGTGCGCTTGTTGACTTGCATTATCCGTATTTAGGTCTCCTCCTTCCTTCAGCACATGCTCTCTCCGAATCAGATTTAGACTGTCCCAATAATCTCCTTTCCTGCACTCCTACCCTCAGTACTTGTGCGGTACTATCTGTAAATTCACTCCTACTCTTACTCTTTTGGGATTTTGGCTGTTTACGAACTCTAGTGTCTTCCCTGGTGGTTAATAATGAAGAATCGGTTTCCTTGCAATTCATGACATCGCTCGAGTTAATACGACGCCGAATCTGGATTGTTAGATAGCATCGTTGCACTCTGCTTTCATGCTGTTCCATCGCCAAGAAACCTGACTTTTACGTCCCTGCTATCAAGCCCACTAGCACGAACGACCTGTGGGTCTCCCGGAACCAGATCAATAGCTTGATCGCCCCACTCAACATCCTCGCCCTCAGTGTCTAGAACAATACCCTTTATAGGTTTCTTGGCGGAAAGGTGCACGGACTCTCCATCGTCGCCTATTTGGACAACCAACCCCAGATCCTTGATGGCAGGGAACTTGATGAATTTGAAAGGCTCCGGCCTACGCCATGATGTAAGCCTGACGAGAACCAGACCATATCACCGGTCGAGAAGTTCGCAGCATACCAGTTCGAGCAACGTCCTAAAACAGCTCCGGATTCGTCCAGCAGACGCGCGGAGGCAATAATCACACGAGGAACCTCATTCAACTTGGTGCGGATGGGCTGACCAGGAAGTTGACCAGCAAAGAGCTCGGTGCTCGAGTTTGGTTGCAATACGATGTCCTTTGCAAAACGGTCCGTCCAGTCGGAATCCAGTTCAAAAAGCACGACCTCCATGCGAGCTTTCCTCTCCGTTAGTGTGCTGTTCGTTCCCCAGACTTCCAGGATAGTCTCAATCATGAAGTTGGCCGCCGAGAGTTCATCCGAAAATGACTTCTTTTCCTTGCGCGTCATGCCCACCGTGAAAGGGCGCAATTCGCGTGCAACAGAAAAGTAGGCGGGTTTGGGTCGCAAGAAGTAATCGATGATCGCCCACGATGTGACCGGCCAACAATCGTTCAGCTGACAACATCGACGTGTTGCAGAACCATGTTCGACATATCCTCAAATACTCACCTGCCAGACCAAAGCACCAGCAGTGTACTCTCTCCCCTTCCCACGCCAATTGCGTCTCCATAGGCGATACGCCGATGCAAGAGTCTCAGCCTGCATGACCTGTGTATAGTATACATAGCTGTGCGGGTATCAGCATGTTTGAGTAATATAATCTGGGAAACACACCTTTCCATATCAAACGAGTGTTTGAAATTCTCTACAAGATAGAGCTGTTCGCAACCAGTGAGGA
The DNA here is from genome assembly GCA_038089855.1 of Royoungia palumana. Classification (NCBI taxonomy): domain Eukaryota; kingdom Fungi; phylum Basidiomycota; class Agaricomycetes; order Boletales; family Boletaceae; genus Royoungia; species Royoungia palumana. Next base: position 65,595 of record JBBPLQ010000034.1, on the reverse strand, counting down.
GAAGGTTACTCATCAATCAAATCAACGGAACGTTTACCTCCAGCCGCCGTTCGAACCCATCAGCTTTATTATGGTTATTGCTCACGCTACCGAAATCATGTCAGACTCGCCACGATAATTATTGTTGCAGACATACCGAGATTGAGGGTAGCGTTCAGTCTCGTCTCCGTCGAGCCAATAGTCAATGGTACGAATGTTTGGATAACCCTCCCTGCCATAGATTGAGACATCGCCCAAGCCACTGGGTCAATGAAAATTTTACATTCCAAACTCTGACACAAAACGTCCTGCGAGTTTATCCCAGTTGTGCCAAGGCTCCTGGGAACCATGCCAGACATTCCCTATCAATCGGGGCGTTAGGTTCGCTGCGGCGGGGTTCATTCATATACCACTCACACTGATGTAAGTCGCCGAGAGTCTTATCTGTAGTCACCACCCCGGGCGCACTGTATGGTGAACCTCTATGATAATGGATATCACAAAACCTGCCAACAATAGAAGGCAAGGTGCGCTCATAAATGAAGCGCGCCGGAAACTTCGTCTTCCGAAAATCGGAGGTTTCGTCGGAATAGTCAACGATATTGATAGACTCCGCAAGTTGGTAATCTTCGTTGTTGCCGGCTATCGCCACGTTGCGTTCAGTAAACACCCCGCTGGCTAACCCTACATCCAGGTAAACACTGACCAAAAATCACAACTGACGGGTGATGGCGGAGCCTTTTGACGTTTTGTTCCGCTTCGGTCTCAACGGACCGCAGAAAGGAATCATGGGCTGGATACTACGACGGTCGCGTGAATCAGTGCATAAAGGGAATATCGAGAATGCACACTTGACCGCATCCGAACATGAAGTCTTGCCATACTAGGACTATGAAAAATGAGGGGTTGTGACGTGTTTGCCAAGCAGCAGAACTTACTACCGAGTTCTATCAAGAGTTGGAACGCATCAACATTCGACCGGGGTCAGGAAGTTTCGCGTCTAACAACTCACCATCACATATATCGTAAAAGGCGTCTGCCTCGTAAATGCCCCCTCCCCAAACCCTAATCATGTTCTGATTTCCTCTAACAAGAAGTTGTAACCAAGCGCGGTACCTCTCCATTGTCATGCTGTAAACAGATTCGAATCAGTTGCATTGGACTCGGCAGGTTAACGATGAGCCACCGACGCAGTCAGGAATGAGTCAGCTGGTATCCAGTTTGACCCACCACAGAAGATCCTAATATTGTTAACTTCGAACAGAAACGTCTTTCCCGGCTGATCGATGAGAGGATCTTCAACTACCCGGACGCGGCGGAAAGCAACCCGTTCCGTCCTTGAATCTAGGGGCCGGCCTGTCTGCAGCGAGGGCGTTTACATGCCAGTTTTTGGTATATGATTACCGACACTCACTGCATCGAAAATAGTGACCTGAACGGTATACAGTGGTTGCTTCCCATAGCGGACAGGGTACCAGAGCTGGAGTACACCGTCGGAAAACTCCGACTCCGTACGGGCGTGGCCAGACTCTACCTCGATATTCTTATGCTCGTAAATAACGTCTCCCAGAGGGCTCCTCAAAATGACAGAGGCTGTCACGGTGCCGAGTGATGACAGTGACAAGTCCACGGAGAGCTTCACGCCAAGCGCTTCTGAGACGACGCTTCTGATGTCCACGTCTGCGAGATAAATGTCATAGGCATGGAGTTTGATGGGTTTCCAGGGACCGACGGTCATCAAGATCGGGCCCCAATCCCACCCATAGCTAGCAGTTCTGTCAGACCTTCACAGGGAGAGGGATGACCAAAGAAAGTTTACTTGTACTGCGCCTTGCGCACATGCAGACGACTGGAATCACCGTTCCATAGGTGAAGCTTCCCATTCGTTTTCTCGAGTTGCCTTCCCTGGAGCTCTGTAAGTGGTGCACGAGTGAAAACATCACAATTAGTTCACCTTCTTGAACGCGCTGGAGAAAATAATCAAAAGGTCGTTTGCGCCAGCCCTCAGAATAGGCTTCATGGGCGCCCTATATGCGACGAACTGGTTCTCGGTGCTGAGAATGTGTATAAATCATCATCGACATGGTTAGAAAGCCAATGACGCACTCGAGAATATGCACCCCATTCTAATACCATCATCAGTGCCTTTGGATTTGGAAGTGAAGGGACAAGACTCGCTAGAGTGATGCTGGCAAATGTGTCAAGACCCTCGAAAACAAGGTCCACGTTTGCCATGGTGAGGTCCTTCTTTGTGACAACGAATGAGTTCTTGAACGCCCAGTCGGCTTCTCCGATCCCTACATCGCATTGGGGTCGCGAGTTTGCAATGAGCAGATGACTGGCCGATTAATGATAACAGTGGTAATTGCTACATACATTGCACTTCCCACTCGTTCAAACTCAGAAACTTGTCGAAGATCGATTAGTATATCTATCACTGACAGTGGAGTGGACTTTCGCAAAGTCTTACTGGGTCTTGGATTCTTCTGGATTTCAACAGTTCGACATGGACTGTTGTGGGAAATTCTGAGACTGCAAGCCATTCGCCATCGTCGGTTCCCTGTCCTCCTCCAACTTGAGTAAGATGCCACCCCGATGCAATTGTTCTGGTGGTGCTCATGGTGAGATCGAAGGTGTAAATGTTGACGGCGAGCCGCCGATAAGTTCATTTAAAATCTTCTCCGAGTCGATTGGCCGAGGAATCGGCGAGGATATCCCGATCTATTTTATCGAGCGATCACACGATACCGTTTCAACGAGTCAACTACAGCATCAAAAACTCGTAGTAACCGTAGCTGGTAACAATCATCGGTGTTAAAGCAAGTACCTGAAGCCCTTCGATGATCTAGACTCGTGTTCCATGGTCTCCATTGCCACGTTCAGTCTCGCAAGATGCAGTCGATATACCCAGCACATAGAAATGCTGAGTAAACTTGCTATGATACATATAAGATAGGACTTGACGTATGTTGGACCCCAGGACGACGGCCAAATGTATCTGATATGAGAATCCGTTGGCAGGTCTATTGTAATGAGCTGGGACACCTACGCAGCTCCCATGTTGCCAAGCGTTGAGATCGTGTTGATAAAAGCAATTCCGACAGCTCGCTTTGATGATGATTCGGGAATCGAATTGCTCACCCAGGTCATAAACACCGCATAGGCAACAGTTGCCTGAGTCATGAAGAAGCTAACAAAAAAAATTGAGACACTATCCGTTTCAACAAGACAAGGCTGTCTCACAATGAAGCGTAGCGGATTGCAGTGTTCATTGTTAAAATCGCGATGGCGAATCCAATAGCACCTATGGCCATAGGCCCAGCGATATGCCAGAACCTATCACCAGTGGTATCTGAATGCCTGTGAGAAGAAAGAGAGAATCAAAAATGACGCAAACAATCACATGTGACTTTGAGACACCTTGTTACAAGAAAAGATGTAGCCGTCCCTGTCAACCACGGAGGAACGCATAGCAAGAGGGTAATGATCGAGCCATAACCCATAGTTGCACACAACGTCGGAAAGAAATTTCCAAATGAAAGCGCCGTAGTCAGACAGGAAAGTGATGCTCCTAACCACCAAATCTTCCAATCAGTCAACTCAATCCATAGATCACACCCAGTTGTTTGGGAGCATTTATTCCCCTCAAGTCCACGTGCATCTTCCTCCATTCGTACTTGCGCAAGAAGATGTTCCTCGGGTCTAAGCCAGCGGGCAGGAGAAGAAGGGAAGTCCGGGATTATGAAAAAGGCAGCACCAGAGATGACGATAGTGACTACACCCTCGATGAAAAATAGCCACCTGGAATATGATGGTTAAGGACACAGATGAGAAAAGTGTAGCTTCTTTTCACCTCCATGAAGGAGCACCTAGCACACCGTCCGTTATAGATAGGATGCCAGATGCAACGAGTGAGCCGAAGGCGTTACTGACGGAACTCCCACACGTGAGGATTGCCACCCTCAAACCAAGTTCACTGCGCGTGTACCTTTCATTTGGAATCAGGACAGATAAATGACACTTCAATTCAGTAAGATACCATCTGGAAAGGATGAAAAGCGCCCCGGGGAAGAAGGTAGCCTCCACGAATCCGAGTAGGAAGCGCGAACATAAAGCTGCGTGGTAACTGAAGAATGTATCCTGTCAACTTGAATGGCCGCGGATGAGTGTACTCGCAGACCTTTGGGAGACGCCAGTGCCGATGGATATTATACCCCACAGTGATATACCTACAGAGAGATAAACTGATGGTCTTGCAATCCGACTAAGGAACCAGTTTCTTTCAACCGTTATCACTGTTTGAGACGCTCGGAACTCTAGGCAGTTGAAACCTACGAAGGGGTTTGCATCAACACGTAGCCGACGTACAAGATGCTGATGAGAGTGTTAAATTGGGTCCCAGAAAGATGAAGGTCTTCTTCCAGTCCCTCCAGTCGCGCGACCCTAAACAGAGAAATTATATCCATATCTATTGCAGTGGACGTGGTATGACTCACGCTGCATTGTTTCGGTCCATCTTAAGTGCATTCAGTCCCCAGGTATATGGGCATTTTGAAAATTATACTTACATAGTTCATGATGTACACCAACACGAGGAAGGCGCATCGCAGATCCAGCTTTCGAAGAAGTCCCTTTTCGATCTCCCTCCGTTTCTGAGTGCCACCGAATGTTTCTTCATTGAAGTTCCGCTGTGTGGTTACTGTCCCGTACTCGTGGGGCTCCGAGTCATCGTGACCGGAGTAGAGAAGCCTATCATGATCATTGGGAGTCATGATACAGGCTCGGGCCGGTGAAGGACGACACAAATAGTCACTGGTCAAGCTCCCAGCGTTGATAAACGGCCATTGACCCGAATAGTCTCCGCTTCCCGGCCAGTCATCAAGCTCGCTCGTCCTTTCCGTAGAAATGTCGGCAGCAGCAACTTTATTGTCTCCTTTGACTACCCCACCCTCATATCATAGGGTCACCTCATCCACCCTCCGTATCCCATCCAATCCCCAGTTTCCCATTCCTGTCGGCCTCTTGGCATGTCAACGTAAGTCAACGAAAATTAGATAAGATTGTCGCGGTCGAGACTAATCGCTCAGGCGATCCTCTCCTCCGCGAGCTGCGGACTACCATCGTGAGCTGTCAGATTTCACAGGTGCACCCCGGGATATCAAGCAGTAGAAAGGGAAAGAAGGAGAACTCGTCTTCGGCTTCAAGAGTTCCCACTCTTGAAATCGTCTTGCATGATACCATTGTATTTCCGGAAGGCGGCGGCCAGCCCTCCGACACCGGATTGATTCAAACTGCCGATGAAATGGTCTGGAAGGTTTTACAGGCGAGGCGCCATAGTGGACATGCTGTTCACTACGTACAAGTAGAGAATGCCGAGGTGGATATTCTCCAATTCACAGTGGGCAGCCAAGTCGTGGTCAAGCTCGGAGACGCTGACTGGGACCGCAGATATGACCACGTAGGTGTTTACGTTTCGCCCAACTCAGGCCTCATGAACCCTGGTGACCCCTCGATATAGATGACTATGCACACATCCCAACATTTAATATCCGCTGTGCTCGAAGATCGTCTGGATATTCAGACCCTATCTTGGTCGCTGACAGACGCGCCTACTCCGTGCTACGTCGAACTAGCGAGAAGCATGACCAGCGACGAAATACAAATCATCCAGGATGCAGCGAACCATTATGTTTTCGAAGGCCGGAGCGTTCATGTTGAGGTTCAGGAAATGGAAAAACCAAACGAAATGGGGGGGTCGGAAGACGCGGATCGTGCGCGTAGCTTCGCAAAGGCGATACCTGCCGACTATACTGGTGGCATCATGAGAATCGTGGTCATCGACCGTATCGATCGGAATCCGTGAGTTCTTGGATGCGTTGCTCGCGGGGATGGTACCGATGGATCACTGCGTACAGTTGTTGCGGCACTCACTGGCCCAGTCTACACAATCTTCAACTCTTCCTGGTCCCTCAGACAGAGGCCCTCGCTCGATCCAACACCACCTCTGCTAGGCTATATTTCTTTGCCGGGCCAAGGCTCATCGATCATTTGACGAATACACACAAGCAACTTACTGCGACTGCAGCGACCCTCAGCTGTGGGGCTCCTCAGGTACCGGCACGGGTAGAACAAGTGATAGACGAACGCAAGAGAGCACAAAAGCGGGTTGACGATCTGGAGTCGGAACTTGCAAAATATATCGCAAGGAGTGTCGCAGAGGAAATGGGACAGTCGTCGGGCTCAATATTCGTTAAACATATACATCGAATGGACGATTCTATCAACCCACTTGGATTCCTATCTGCAATAGCAACTGCGTTCACAGGAATTGTGGGCGCTGAAAGCCAATACTTACTCATCTTATCCTCTACTGCGTCTTCGCAAAGTGCGATGGGAACCAGCGTCTTGCTGACACTTGGTTCAAACGAACAACGCGTCAAGGAAGTAGGGGGGATATTGAAAGAGAAGTTGAGTGCTAAGGGAGGCGGGAAAGGTGCTAGATGGAGTGGCAAGTTAACCGGTGTTTGGAAAGCGAGTCGCGAGGGGGCGGTCATCTCGGATATTCTTCGAGCGATCGACACACTTCAGGGTAAAATCTAGAGGACCTTCGCTATCAGTATTCAGTTCAAATGATCAGTGATCCGCATAGAAAATGCTGGGCACGTCTGTTCGCCAGACCATCAGTTTGTCGGCGAGAAAGTCACGATCTTGAGGCTGGTCGTGTAGGTAGACCAGATCTCTTCATAAGCAATGTGTAGTTTATTATAAGTCATTGGCAAGGGCTCCTGACCAGACACCCTTTTGAATGATATCAGAAACCACACTGACTCACTGTACGATAGCCTGTGGCACATTCTCCGCTTCTACAAAAAGGGACACTCAATTGCAGGAATACTGAGTCGAATTTGCCACCGCTCCGGGAAGTCGCCTTACTGCTCTCACAAGAAGATTGATAATCGCTACAAGCGAGTGAATGGGTTTGTGTACCACGAATCCACGATAGGCTCGCAGTGTTTCTCCCTTGATCTTAGTGGGCCTAGGTTACAATGTCCTGCGGGGTAGGAGCGCCCTCCGCATTGGAACTGTTCGCTGGAATATGCCGGTCAAACTCACGGCGTGCCTTACGATGAAAGATAAAGCACGAAAGGACACATGGGTGCCTCGTTTGACGGACAGTCGAGTCTCGTCCGCGCGCGGCACCGAGAGTGTACTTGCGTAACCCAGGAATCGTTGGGGTTGGGAACAGAGTTAGGGAGCTCTACGTGCGTCTGCAAGCATGTGTTCATTTTGGAAATGCTGCACAAGACGCTGGAACGCTTGCTCACGGCAAGATTGTACGCGAACTGAGCTTGTGACGAGTCCGCGTGCGACCGTCATCGAGTTTGCCAGTCACTCATCAAAGATGGCGTGTGTTAATTAATACAAGCCCGTCGTCGACGGCTTGGAGATATTCGGACGCTCCGTGTTAGACATGGCTGTGTTGTTGTACGTCTCTGCGTGACGGAGAAGAAGGAAGGAGCGTGCGTGCGTAGGAGTAATTCAACGTCCGCATCAGCCTCGGACTGTCTTGAACGCCGACCTCGTCCTCCCGATGAACTCGCTCGCCTTGCTCTCTCGTCAACTCGATGCTCTCGTGCTTCCCCGAACCCCTCCTTCTACACCAACTGACACCCAATCCCCATTTTCTTTCATCCACCATCGTCCCTCCGTCAAGCGTCGTGGCTCTGACGCTGGCGGTTCTCTCAAGCGGCCCAGTCCTTGGTCCGACAAGACTCTCTCTGATCCAGATTCTCCCCGCCCAACTGCCACTGGTCGGCCAAGGCGTTCCTACTCTTCTCCATCTGGTTTCTTGCCAATTCCTTTCCCAGCACCATCGGTCTCTGATCCAGCCATCAGATTACAGCCAACCCTCCGATTCAGGAGTAATCTTGGACGTCTTTTCTTCGTCCGCGTCTTCGCTGTCGTCTGGAATACGATATGTGCTGCATGGGCCTCTTGGACACCTGGGGAAGTCGACGGCAACCGAGACCAGCCCGATGCGAATAGCGATGATGCCCCAGCTGTCTCGCCAACAACACAGCAATTAGCATCTCCTCACTCCACCCCTCCAGCGTTGCTAGATGCTCCTCTTCACCCCTCATACGAAATCCACTTGAAACCGGATATGGGTTCCCCTGTCCCTCCCCCATCACCCGTCCATAATCCCGCTTCCACTTCCGTTCCTCTACCGAAATCAGGACTCGATTCCCGCACGCTTCCTTCAGCCAGAGCCTCCCGAGAAACCACCCCTCCTTTGCCAGCCCATAGAACACCCTTCCATCTTCCGAAGACATTAGTGCTCGACCTGGACGAGACGCTCATACACTCAACCTCAAAGCCTATGTCCCTGTCCTCTGGTGGATTCGGTCTCCTGGGATTCGGTAGACGCAACAAGGGTCACACTGTCGAGGTAGTTCTTGGAGGTCGGAGTACTTTGTACCATGTATACAAGCGTCCCTTTGTGGATTACTTTCTCCGCAAGGTAGTCCCTGCTGTTTCAGGTACTTTCTCGCGATGTTGACCTAAGATAGGTCTCTGCATGGTACACCCTGGTGGTATTCACAGCCTCAATGCAAGAGTATGCCGATCCCGTCATTGACTGGCTAGACGCTGGCCGTGGCATTCTCGCCCGGCGTTTCTTTCGGGAGGTGCGCCGTTTGCCCTTGTTTCCTCTTTTCTTTCGAACTCTCTCCTAGTCCTGCACGCTGCTTTCAAATGGTTCATATACCAAAGATCTGTCTGTCATCGAACAAGATCTCTCGCGTGTTTGCCTCGTTGACAACTCACCAATCAGTTATCGTATCAATGAAGGTCGGTATGGGCAAACATTGATTCTAGGCTATCGTTTGACCCAATCTCGGCAGCGAATGGTATACCGATAGAGGGATGGACTCACGATCCGCACGACGAAGCTCTCCTTGATTTGCTACCGATCCTAGACTCCTTGCGTTTTACTTCTGACGTTCGTAGAGTTTTGGGGCTTCGGGGCTTTGCGTCATGACTGCTTGATGTTTTCAATCTTTTCGTTAGACGAAACATCGCACGGCACTCTTATCATTTGCATCCACCGCTACGCATTTCCTCCTTGCATTCACCTGCATTCCTCATTGCACTCATAGTATAGTGACCATCGCTGCATAATTTAATATTGATTATCCTGTACACTACCCACTTCAGAACACCTACCAAAGTCAGCAATGAACACAATATGCGTGAATTATTAATAGTGAAGTGATGGGATATACGTGGTAGATGGACAAAACATGCTATCTGGGTCAAAGTGAATATGATACATCGTTACCGCACGCGTTACATCGTCAGAGCAGCCTGTAATTCTTTCAACTGCAAGTCCTCGTCGTCTTCTACTGCAATTGGTTTGGCTAGATGTAACATAAAGAGTGAGCAATTTGCCAGTGAGTGACGCGATATTCGGCACTTACGAGGTTCTCTTGCGCCCGAGGGAATGTGAACGGGGACATGTTCTGCACCAGCCAGACGTTCGTCCAGTTGTGCTTGCTCGAGCTCGGCTAATTCTTCCCTCAACTCGGACTATAGAGTATCATGAGCGGCTACAGCGCCTGTCCAAGCGTAGTACGTTACCTCGTCGGTCTGATCGACAGGTGCAGATATTGCTTCTGCAATCTCATTAGCAACCTCTCTTTGTTCAGCAATCTTTGTCATCGTAGTGTCCACATCATTGATGGACCTGCAAGCATCACGGCATTGAGTATCAAGAGCGAACACAAGCACAAGGACCAACATATTCCCATGAATCCGGTTCAGTACGTCGGACGACTGCTTGAGTGCTTTCATCGTCTCGAGGTTGAGGTTCGCCGACTCGAGTGTGTTTATCTGTTGCTCCAACTGCAGACGCTGCCCGTTTAGTCGTTCCATCTCTGCTTCGCTCTGCTTCTTTCTGCGCAGTGCCTGGGTCGCGACTGGCGAGACCGAGCGACTCAGAATGAGTAACATGTCTGTTGGTGACGACGGCGTACCTGCTTTATTTGATACAGCGTTCTCCTTTGCCTTCTTCAATTCCTCGTCTATCTTCTTCTGGAGGTGGTCCTCCTTCTTCTCTATCATCTGGAGCTGTTGCCTGAGTGATACGATAGCGTCACGAGCAGCCTGTGCAGAGTCCCGCCTCCCCCCAAAGAACGACATAAAGCTAGCCATCATGGCGATAGAGCAGATGTAAAGGAAGTCAAGATACGGTCTTTGATCAAGACGAGGGTTCGTTAAAGGTTTCGCTGCGCAACAACCCGAGCACAGGAGTGGCTGTGATTCCATAAAAAGAAATGCCCCTTTGAGGGATCTTCCTTGGACAACTCAAACGAAGAACGTATGTATATAAGCAGCCCTGGCCCCTGGAAGAGACGCCGCTACACAGGGCATCACGAGCGATTTGAATTATGGTATCGACGGTATAAAGAATCGCATGTCCAGGTATGCAAAGGCAGAAACCTTTGACAATTAGATGAGACACAGTAGAGTACTCTACCAAAATATCGGATCACTGCTCCTTCCCTTCGTTAGTTCCACTATAGGAGAAATTTAGCATTGGCTAGCCCCATCCGCAAAGCACTTACGCATCCTCCTCATCGCTGCGATCATCAGATGCCCCTTGGCCAGTCACAACACGATATGCGACACGGCATATCATACCGAACCATATGACTTGAATCACCTTTACGGACCGTAAGTATGAAAAAAAAAAAAAATAATATCCACAACTCACTTGCAGTGAAATTAGCAAGGCAATGAAAATCTTGTGTATGAAAGGAGAGAAATAACTGCCTTTCTCTGGCGCCCACATCTCAGACATAAGGTGAAGAGAGTCCAACCAAGTACTTTTAATGACGATGACGAAAAGGACGTGTCGAGTGATGAACCAGGAGACCAAGAAAATGGTAAAGGTCGCGTCGCAGAGGGTATATAGCGCAATGTATCGCAACATCTTGGCAAGCTTGGTTCGCAAAGTAAGGATCATTCAATGACGTGTCAGGAACGACTTACAGGTAAAAAAATGTCACAACAGTCCATCAGTACCATGATCAGGCATCCAACACGTGTCAAATTGGATGCGTAACTTGCAACCATGAGTATGATGGTGATGATGTGGTGGGTCATCATCTGTACATGATCCTTCCTTCGAGCCTCTGCGTTGAGGATCAATACTTGGTGAAGATAGAAGGCGGTTTGTGTGAGATAATAAAACTTGAGGGTACCAGGTAGCGGAATATGGGGGTAATTAACCCACAGGTCTGTGGGCTGCAGCACTCGAGTAGGAAGGTTGTGGTGTATGTACTGAGAGGAGAAATGGTCAGATCCGGAGTCGTGGCAGTCTTGGCAAAAAAATGTTGCTTACGAGGCCAAAAGAGAAATTCACGGTGTAATATATGAAAGACCAGCCTTGCTCTGCAAACCGCAACATGCTCCTGTGTATCCTGCGCGCGTCTCTTTTTGACATGACGAGAGGAGCGTGGTCTCCAGTTCCGTTAGGGACGCCTTTGGAGACTGTTGAACCATTGTGGGAGCCACTGGGGGTACCATTGAGCTTGATCTTCTGGCGCTGGGACCTTCGCCAGTCACGAGTGAGCTTCCATTTTGCAAATGGCTCCATGAGGTAGATGCGCGTTATGTCGCGTAAAATTGCCATGACGGCGATACATGAGATGATGACACAGGCATCGAGAACACCGGTGCTATAATAGAAGGAGTCGCGGAAGGAGTCTGGATCCGGCGGCGGAGCTGTGGGGTACGAGAGGAAAAAGAACGGGACGAGAAAGGACGGAAGCCATTCCGAGACGTGCACGGTGTTGAGCATCTCAATGTGTCGCCGAAACCGCGAAAAATTTCATAGACAGGGTGTATCAAGGAAAGAGACGTGTCGCAGGGTCTGGCTTCTGAGCGAGAGCAGATTTGGGCGACGACGGAGGGCAGGCTGGGTCGATGTCGCGCTCAGAGACGCGGACGACGTGGAATGACAAGACGCACAACGAACCGGTAACCGATCCGTGAGAACGCTTTTCCTTCATAGCAGCCGTCGCGTTCTGCCACCGACATGGCACAGTCGCAGCCGAACACGACGCTCTACATCAACAATCTCAATGAAAAGGTCAACAAGGATGAGCTCCGCTCCCAGCTATATGCCCTGTTCACCACCTATGGAAAAATAATCGATGTCGTAGCCTCCAAGGGCCCGAAAATGAGAGGACAAGCGTTCCTCGTGTTCACCGATCTTGCCGCCGCGACCACCGCTATGAGGGCGTGCGACGGCATGATATTCTACGATAAGCCTATGGTCCGTCGCATTCCTCTGTGATCACACGTATGGAGATCATCGCGACCCATCAGCACATCGACTATGCAAAGTCGAAGTCATATGCAACATCGAGGAGAGAGGATCCAAACTTTGTCCCTCCAACATCTGCACATGCTCGCCCAGAAGCGGCGCAGATCAGAAAGAGGACGGTCTCCTCGGTAGAGAAGAGACAGAGAGACGAAGACGTCACCGATGATCACCCCAACGCCAAGAGGGAAAAGTCACAAGAGGACGGCAGCGACGAGGAGATGGAGATTGATGAGGACGAAGAGAACGTGCAACACGCCAAGCCACTAGGTATGCTTCGATGTGCTTCAAAAACGCGTCGGACTTACTTCGTTTCCATTTCTCAAAGCGACGATGCCCGCCCCTATACAACAGCCGTCCGCACGTCTGCTATGCACAAATTTACCTCAGGAAGTGACTGACGATGTTCTCTCCGTTTTGTTCCAGCAGTCTGTGATCTCTTGTGTCCGCTTTCTCGTCAACTGACATCATCTCACAGATATCGAGGTTTCTTGTCAACGCACGTAGCGCAGTCGCCGACACCGAATGCTGCCGATGCAAAAGTGAAAATGGCACAGGTGTTTTTCGAATCTGCCGAGCTGGCTTCGACGGCAAAAGAAGCTCTGGACAACTTTACTCTCAAAAAAGGATGGAAAATGAGCGTCGTATACTTTTGACTGCTTTGATGCCATGTATCCGGTTACGCGCAGTATTTTTCTAGTTCTGGCGCGCTTGTCTCGGGGACTGTGCTAGCACTGTCGATGACACTTGACGGTTTCCATATTCAAGCGATCTATCAGACCTTCAGGGGGCATGTTGGTACCCACCTTGCTTGTCAACTGCCACAAGTTGCTCTGCTACTCGGCGTTGCCCCAGAGTTTTATTGAGCTGGTCTTAGCATAACTTTGTAATTTGGATGTCGGACGCAGGCTGTGTAAATGTGGCCAGCTTGACAACGTTGATAACGCATCGGAAGCCCATAACGGCATATCAGGCTCGTCACTACTGGCGGACACAAGCATCAGCACTACACCACACCTCGGTCATCCCGACGATGTCCTCGTTCTTCGGTCTGTAAGTCATTCGCTTCACGCACTCCAAAGACATGAACCAAACACGCAGGATCGCGGTCCTTATCGCTCCAGTGGAAAGACGCGCACCTTCAAGCCTCGCAAGGACGTCCCCGAAGGCACGAAGCAATACCAGTTACGCAAATATGCCGAGGCGACGTTGGTGAGAGCGCAGTGATGTTTCCGACGCGGAGCGGCGGTTCACTCCGTCATTTGCCGCTCAAGGGTTCGGGCAACTTGAGACTCGCCGTGCAGCTCCCCGAGGGAGAAGATGTGAACGAATGGCTTGCTGTCCATGGTGAGCGTCCCGTTCTCACTGCGTTTCACATCGTCAAAACTCACGCATCGGCGTCCAGCCGTCGACTTTTTCAACCATTTAAATATGTTGTACGGTACGGTGACCGAGTTTTGTACACCCCAAGAGGTATGTCCGAGACTTTCGCACTGATCGAACTCGTCGCTCATTCCGTGAGACAGTGCCCGATCATGTCCGCTGGCCCTCGGTGAGAGAAAAACGGTGGATAAACCTGTCTTCCTCCTAATCAATCTCGAGGTACGAGTACTTGTGGGAAGATGGTATCAAGTACAAGAAGCCTACCAAACTTCCAGCCCCGGAGTACGTCGACGCCTTGATGAACTGGACGCAGAACATCCTGGACGACGAAAGTGTCTTCCCGAACAAGATAGGTAGCTGGTAGATCGTCCTTTTGGATTCTCTGGTCCAAACGTACTTATTTTAGGCGTCCCATTTCCCCGCAACTTTCGGGACACTGTCCGCACTATTGTTCGAAGACTATTCCGTGTCTATGCTCATATCTATAGCAACCACTTCGATCAGATCTGTGCCTTGGGTATCGAGGGTATGTCTTGTCCCTGGTTTATGCACGGGTGTCTGATTCCCGTGATCATAGCGCACCTGAATACCAGCTATCGTCACTTTTTCTTGTTCATCAATGAAGTGCTTGTCCCTCAATTCCAGTGTGCCTCCCACTCACGTCCTTCTCTCTGTCTTACAGTTTGACCTTGTAGAGAAGAAGGAGCTAGCACCGCTGGACGAGCTCAATGATGCCATTCTAGCAGAGGACAAGACGCGATGATACCACTATCTCTGTTTTCCCTTGCGCTAAGAACTTTGATCCCGGCGTTGCACATCGTGAAGACGTCGTATTACCCAACGTACTACATGTAGAATACGTATGCAATGTCCCATCAAACTCGTGTGTGCGCCTAGCGTATAGTACAAGTGGGCATGTATGCGGCAGAATGTTCGAGAAGACATGGAATGAAAGTGCACTATGTCAAGTCGTGTTTGTGCGGAATATTGACGAAGAGACAAATGATATAGTTTGAAGGAAGACAAACATGAAAACAAACTTTTAATTTGATCATTTTTGAAACGAGAACTGGGTCTCAAATGTGGTGTTCTTTTTTAAGGTACTCTTGGAGAAGGGTATTCACGCAATCAGCTAAATCGTTCGCTAAACAGTGTTCAGTATGAGTATTTTGGTTTGAGCGCGTTCAAAAGTACCTTGACAGCGGACCACTGCACGAGAAGCGTATTGAGTCGTTCTTGAAGTGTTTGTTGGCAAGACTCGCAACTCAGCTGATCGCCTAATGGCGCGAGAGCCGATTCCATGGTGCTGGTTGATAAGTCTTCCGGGTGCCAGATCAATCCATGTATCACTTTTCATTCGAAGTCCTTACCAGGCCGTGCATCCCATGCAAGGTAGGCGGATGCCAATGCCCATGCTCGGGTCAGCTTTTTTTGTTCTACAAAATCGCAGGTTGGCGTGGGAGGATGAGGCTGAGGCGGTGGTAAAAGAAGACGTTTGAGCGCGTCGGCGCGTCCAAAATGCAGAAAGAAAAGTCGCTTCAAGTATAAGGGACCAATCCTCTCGGCCATCTCGTCCGTGAGTGAAGCGAGGGAAAAAGAGAGTAAATAAGCCGATGTTGGGACGGCAAGATCGTAAAGGTCATAAGACGCAGCGAGCGTGTAGAGCTCCAGCGGGTAGATAGGTGCGAGTGACAAAAGGAGGGCATGGAGAGAAGTGGTCTGGGAGACGTATGTTCTGAGTGGGACCCCGTACGTTGTCATGGCATGAAGCGCGGCCACAAGTGATTCGAATGAAGGTGAGTAGTGGGAACAGGACTTGTCGTAAATGGCGTGTAATACAATGTTGAAAACAGTCGAGGTTTCTGGGACGAGAACAACGGGTCCCATGGGGTCGGGCTTCTCCTTTTGGGGGGGCGGAAGTAGAGAGTTGAAATTATTATCCGAAACATTAAGAAGAACGTGTGTATGGACATAGAAAAATACCGAATCGGAGGAAAGAAGGACGAGATCTGGAGGGAGTGGATGATTCTGCGCGCCGGGGAAGAAGGTGGTCGATACAGAAACCAAAGCGTTGTCATCTGGGGAATCGACCGGGGAAGCGGTGAACGACTCCTAGCACCGCGAGCATGAAAGTCATGATCGGCATCCTCAACCACGAAAATCGCTTACTGGTGGGGTAGGAACCTGCGTCGCCGTCATACCAGTCGTTGGCTCAACCCGGCCAGATACTGGCTTTTCCGGCGTAGGCATTTCGATATCAAGTGGTTCAGAGACAAATTGGAGGACAAAATCCCAATCTGTATTCTCGAGGGAAGTGGACATGGCACCTGGCACAACGGAGGGAAAATTTGGGTAGACAGAAGTTTGGGGGATGAGTGGAGATGGAGACACCAAGATGAACAGGGGGATCAAGATCGCTTGCGAGGAATAGCTCCATGACTCGCGGAGTGTTAAATATAGAGCGGAGCCGAATATAATTCGCGGCACGCAATGCCTGTGCCCCACTTACTGGTCGCTCAAAATTTGCTACGGGGCTGCGCTCCACACTGCAGTACTGAATAGCCGTCCAGTCCAAGACGCTGCAACAGCAATTTGTCTTAGACAATATTGTAAATCGAAGCAAAGTGTCTACCCACTCACTCCGGCTCTCATACCTCGGCTTGACGGTTTTTCCCACTTTTGATCTTGTGAATCTCTTCCCGCTGCCCAAAGTTCGAGTCGTGCAATTCCTTGCCAAAGTTTTAGCATCGGACAACCAAGACAAACGGTACAATTACCATATTTGCAAGCCGCTTCGCAGTGGAGACGGGATTTAACTTATCCAGCACTTTATCCTCTGGAAGTACCAGAGCGGTCAGCTTGATGCCTAGAGTAAACATATGAATACAACTCCCGACGTCTAGTGATGCACAAACCGATGCGATCCTCTATCCTCAATATTCGCTGCTCGTCCTTCTCTGTAACAAAGCTAATTGCAATTCCCCGCTTTCCTGCACGAGCCGTTCGCCCGACACGATGGGTATATTCCTCCGGTTGATTTGGGAGATCCCAATTTATTACCATTGCTACATCCTCGATATCCAGACCACGAGCACCAATGTCCGTCGAAACCAGAACTGGAACAACGGCTGAACGGAACAGCGATAGTGATGCCAGGCGTTCACGCTGCGTGAGGCGAGAATGTAGCGCCGTACTCCGAATCGAGAGGGTTTTCAATAAATGGGTGAGATATGCGGCGGTCCGAGGCTTTGTACAGAATATTATCGTAGGAGGGGGTTGCGTCACCTCATCCTCTTCCCGTGGGTTTTTGCTGGAAGATTTTGACTTGCCACTTCTCGAATTCTCGGCACCAGCGATCGGCAGTAAGCGGCGGAGTGGTATTGTTTCCTCGGGAGGATGGCAGAGAAGGTAAAATAGATAACATTCCCGTACATGAGACGGAACAAGAACGTAACGCTGCTTAAGGCTTGCGACTGTCTCCACTCTGCAAGACAATGAGGTGAGGACTTATGAGCACGGGTGTTACTCACACAGATTCGGTGCGGTGGAAAAATGGTTTCATCTTACCCTCTTTGGGGGGCATAGACGCTACCGATTCAACCGAAGGCGTCAGGGTAGCCGTAAAGAGGCACGTTTGTCGATCGGTGGGTAAGATACTAAACAGATACGATAGTTCCGGAGTAAATGTGGAAGTCAAGAGGCGGTCTGCTTCGTCGAGAATCTATTTCGTCCAATCATGACATTATATCCACGCAGAACATGAAGTGACTGACCAGAAACTTTATTCTTGAGAGGTCCCAGTCTCCGCTGCTACTCTTGAGGTGATCTACAATACGGCCAGGGGTGGCAACCACTACGTGGGGCCGACTATCAAGTTCAAGAGCCTGGATCATCATGTCCATACCCCCAACGATGACCGATGTACGGATGCTTAACGGGGAACCAAGCACAGCAAACTGTTCCGATATCTGAAATGCCAACTCCCTTCGAAATGGTGCTTCAGTGTATATCACAAGAAAAAAAAAACAGGCACCCATACCGTGTTGGGGTGAGAACAAGCGCGAATATCCCGTACGGGTCACAAGACAGTTTTTGGAGGATAGGGATGGCGAATGCAATGGTTTTACCGGAACCTGTTTTAGCGTGGCCGATGCAATCTCTTCCTACAAGAAGATAATGTCAGAGAAGTGTACAGGTCCGGGTTAACTGACCAGGCTAGTATTACCTGCCAGAATCGGAGGTATACAAGCGGCTTGAATCTCGGTCGGTGTGTGAATAGACATGCGACGAAGTGCAGCTTCCAAGGTCGATGAAACCCCCATGTCGTTGAAAGTCTTGGTTGAATACTTTGGTATCAGGACCAATTGTGGATCGACTGTACGCGTAGGTCGACTGGTACGAAACAGCTCAAGACGCCCGCTATCCTGGAAAGCGCCCGACTTCACCCGATCGTTCTCGACCTGCTCGTCGTCTATCTCTTGAAAAAAGGTGCCATCTTCGTCCTGAAAACAATTTCCTTCTTGCTCTTCTGAGTCGTTTTGCGAGCTTGAAGAGGAATCAGCGCTCGATTGGCCATCGGTCGCAGTAGGGTGGTCGGAAGAAGCGACGCGGATTTTTTTCCGAGGAGGCCCTTCCTGGAACCTGAGGAGGTCGTCGGTGGTCAACTCGTCGTCACTTTGTCTCGCCATCGGACGTCATAAATTAGATGCAGGATCACGCGGCTAGCTTCTGAGTCGGAACTCGGAACTTGTCACAAACGTTCACCAGAAACGGAGCTGAGATGACATTAACATCTACTAATCTTTACGATCCTCCGCACCCATAAGCATTCAGTTCGCCGTCAAATAAAGGATACGAAGGTACCAGAGAGGGATTAAAAAATGCGGGGGCGTCCATGCTACCAAAGCCATTCCCCAGCGGACCATAATCCATCAAGGGGTATCCTATATAAGAGAAAGCGTCTGACTGCGATAACGTCAGGGGGGGTTGAGACGCTGGGTCGTTCATGAGTTTTGAAAGCTGTTCCAGATCGGTATAGGGCATAGGGCTAGCAAAGTTATCTTCGCACTGTTGGAGTGAACGGCACAATTCTTGGGAGGGCGAAACCTCAGGCGAAACCTGCCAGTAAGAAAAGATTGAGGGTCCAATTGATCGATTTTTCGATGGATGCTTACAACGTCCATGTGAGATAGACCCAGTTGTTGGGTATCAGAGCTTGGCGAGTGTTCAAGTTGCCTACTCGTATGTGCTGGCGAAGCAAATGGGGAAGTCAATTGCGATGACTGAACTGGGGAGAGCGAGGCCGCGGTGGACAAGGGCGACACAGAAGGGGGTGTTAGAAAAGGAAGGTCGGGCTGTGATGCTGGAGAAGAAAATGTAGAGCCGTGGAGAGCGGCAAACATGCTCTCGCAGTAGGGCGATTTCGTTTGGCGGTTTCGAGTTGAGCCTACTGAGCGCCGAGAAGTTGTGGCACTTCCTCCGCGTCTAGCCTTTATAGAGGGCTCCTTTGTGACTGGGTGTAATGACCCCACCTTATAGAAAGGGTGTCTGGCACGGTGCTCAGCGCGAACGATCGAGGCTTGATTGTACCAATATTCCTTTTCGCTATCCGGGAGTATGTTCCAGCATTGACCGGCAATGCGACTGAGGTTCTGTTGACGCTTCCCGACCTCTGGAGGTACCGCTCGCCTCTTGAGGAAATCTGAACGATATAGCATGAATGCGTTGGGTGGCCGAGGAACGCGTTTAGACGTGTTGCGTTTTTCGGAATCAGGCCTAGAAACGAGTGTGGACTCTGGTGCAGGCAGCATGATGCAGCGAGGAATAGATTGTACGGTGGGTGAGGCCTGAAATGCAAAAAGAAAACCAGTTTCTTCGGAGGGTGTAGGGCCTCACAGAAATCTACAGCAAAAGCAACCCTAAAGTCAGGGGTCATCTGCAGAACTGAGGATACGCGACAGACCGACTGAAAGCAACACACAGGTTGGCCACAGGTGGTATAAGGAGCGAGTTCCTGCGAGCCCTTTATAGGCACTGGGGAAGAGATTGATCGAGGTGAGAGCTCCAGACGAGGACATGGTTACATTGAACGATATTGCGATGAAAGAGCTATTCCACAATGTAGATAGGGACCATCTTAGCTAGCGGACCGCTCGCGCACGAAAAGTATGGGCCACGTGACAAGGATAGAGCAAGCTCGGAAGCTCGCGGCGACACGTTGCAGAGTGCGCACCCGACATTTTGCATGCCACCTTGGCGGACAGATGAAAGGAGTCGTCGACGCTGCCTGTCGAAAAATCTGAGTTCTGAAATCATACTGCGACGTACTATTTCATCAGCCTCCGGGAAGATTGATTGTAAACCTGCAACAGTCATACTCGATCAATATGATTGCCGTGGGCGTGGACTGTGACCTATGGCTAGGAAAGAATCCCGTGTTAGATTAAAGAGGCGCGTTGAGGGACCCTGGTCGAAAATCAACACGAGGCACGCCTCTCTGCAAACATGAGGATGCATGGTAGGTGAAAGGAAAAGAGACGACAAAGCTGAGAGCCACAATCTCAGTACAGCTCGTCTGACGGCGGTGTGAGATTGACCAGAGTTCTACGCAGGAAAAGAAAGGAGATAGATCGACTTCAGAGTTCTCAGTTTATCGTCCATCTTCTTGCACGCGCTGGTTGTAAGATTTTTGATTATATAAATATGTATATTGGAGCGTAATCCTTTATTGCGAATATCGCTTGGACTCTTGATAGTGGGAGAAGCGGCGCAGGTGAAAATCTATAGCGATGCAGATTCTGGAATGACCCAACACGTCGCGCTGGCTGCTTTTTTCACCCGATTCATGATTGCTAACCCTTCATTTTCCTCGGGAACTTCTTCAATCAGAATGATGTCAACGCCCTCCTGCTCGAGGGTCAGCAACCCATCAAAGAGACGCTGGGCGATGAGCGCCATCTCTGACAGGGCTCCTAGAGGGTAACGATGCCACTGAACCGCTGGGTCCTCGAGAAGCGTCTTGGCCAACAGAGACTCGGACGGAGCCAACAAGCCCACTTTCGGAGATATGGTTGCAGTCGTGGAAGACTTGAGAGACGCCAGCAAAATGGAAGGAGAGATGGCGTTTTCCCCATCGGGTGGTTTAGAGGATGATCGCAGCAACGTGACAGGAACGGCGGGCGCATAGTGACGATATTTCATGCCCGGAGTGGTTGGGGCTTGTTCGATGGCGTCGTCGACAAAGTCACGTCGATGCACGAGAACTTTGGGTACGGAATGTGCGGTGTGGGCAAGCCTGAGTGCCGCATCTATCTGCTCGACGGTGATGCCGCCTGGCCTGAGGATGCGAATGTTGCCATCTTGGTGCAGACCGTCAAGAACGGTGCTCTCGAGGCCGACGTCGCAAGGGCCGCCATCGATTATGAGTCTGATCTTGCCGTTGAGGTCGCGGGAAACATGTTCGGCGCGAGTGGGACTTGGCTTTCCTGAGGAGTTGGCACTCGGTGCGGCCAAAGGGGCATCGGTAACTGCGATGAGGGCGCGCGCGACTGGATGGGAGGGCATCCTGACGGCGACAGTTGGATGGTTGGCGGTGATGACGCTTGGTATCTTGGCGGGGTCGCTGGGGAAGAGAAGAGTGAGCGGACCGGGCCAGAAAGCGCTGATGAGGGTGCGATATGACGGAGGGATGGTAAAGTCGGGAGGGAGGATGGAGTTGAGCATTGTCTGTGACGAGACATGAACGATGAGCGGGTTGTCGGCAGGGCGACCCTTGGTGGCGAAGATGCGGGAAGCGGCGTCGGCGTTGAGGGCGAGGGCGGCGAGACCGTAGACTGTCTCGGTCGGGAAGGCGACGGGCTGTCGGTCGTGGAGATGGCGGGACGCGGCGGCGATGGCGGCGAGGGTTTCTGGGGAGGAAAAGCGGGGACGACCGCCGACGTCGAAGTGGATGGCAGACGGGTCACATTTGAGGATCGTGGACGACGACATGCGGGTGGTAAACGACACGAATCTAGCACACATCCTTTGGCATCTCCAGCCCGACCCTCCGCGCCGTCGCCTCGATGCGCTCCTCCGCAGTCAAGTCCACCAGCGGGTTGTATCTGTCCACAAGCCTCTGCGCCTCGTCAGCAAGCCCACGCTCTCGACCACGACGCCCACCTTGTGCTCCCGCTGTGCACGCAGAAAAGTCACGGTGTTCTCCACGTCGTGGCGGAATGCGTCGCACTCGGTCGGTTGTCGCTCGAACAGTCCCCGGAAGCTGGCCGCAACGTCTTTGTTCCGCTGCGTCCTTGGCGAGATGCTCTACAAAAGACGGCCAGTTCAACAATGCACCGCACCAGGACGTGCACCCTCACCGCTTTGGCAACTTCTCGGACCACACCGCGGTAGAGTCGGGACGCCATGAATGAGAGCTGTCAGTGCAACAAATTGCACAAGGCCGTGGGACTGTCCACGACGTGCTCAAAGCGCTGGCCCACACCGCTTGCCTGACCACGAGCCCCCCGCTCAAAAGACCGCCTCCATGGCCTCTCTTCCGTCCATCTCTCCCCCATGACCGTGTTCCGCGCTCCCAGCGTCTCTACGACGGCGTCCTCCCCTCCCCCTCCCCAGAGGCCCCCTCCCCAGGTCTGTCCTCACGCGCCAGCAAGATCTTGCCCGCACACTGACCACTGTCCAGCGGACCAAGAAGTCGCGCCCAGTCGCGCGTCGTCTTCGCACCAGACACCTGAACAAGGCAAATGCTGCTGCCAAGGACGCCGCAAAACGTTCCCACCGAAAGAAACGACACGTCGCACCCTGTGTTGCCTATGTCGGAAATGTACGTTCGCTGCGGCTCCTTCCCCCATTCTCTTCACGAGCTACCATAAAGATCGGCCCCGATGTGGATGAGCGAACGTTGAGGGCCCATTTCCGTCGTTGCGGTGAAGTATTGGATGTGAAAATCCACTGCTGTGGTGGGCTAGCAATGCTGACCGAGCCTCTACCGAGTGGTTACATCAAAGACTTTCCCGTCCGCCAATACGGTATTGTCGCATTCGCGGGTAGAGCCGCCAGGGCCAAGGCTTTGAGGATGCGCCGCACCCTCGATGGGCGCGAACTTACTGTGAGTCGCCGGACTGTTCTGCGATCAAAACTCAGAGCTAAGACCACCTCATACAGGTTTGTGTCACAGTCCTTCAACTTCCAGAAGTTGTGGCTCAGGTTGAACAATATGTGGAGACTTGCCAGGGACGCAAGCAATGGCCGGGTGCACGTTTTGCTGAGCAAACCGTGTTCAGGTACGACGAACTCTCGACTCAAAATGCCGCTCAAACCAGAGCCAGGTCGTCGAGGATCAGCCGAGACCCGACGGTGCTCCTCGACCATGCGAGACCACCTAAACATGACCGGTTCCACATTCTGGGCATCTCTCTTCCGAAAGGGATCTTGTGACGATTTCGCCGTCTAGTTACTATGTATATGATTCATCCTGTCGTATGTGTTCTACGCAATCATGTTTGTATGGATTCCAGTGCCACATTCGCACATTGTCAGCCGGCTAAACAAGTTTGGCCATTTCGCATCGTCCAACTTGTTTCGCGACACCCACCTCCAAGGACGAGTGTCCCCCTCCAGAAATCCTAGCTCTTCCCCTTATCTGCATGGAACTGGCCTGACTACAACGACGTGCAGGTGAGATCAGATCCGTCATTCAAGCTCGCAATGCAACCAGCTCAATCGGCCCGAACCTGCAGCACCTGCTACCCCTCGCACAATGGCCAAAACCGCTGCTCTCAACCCTGCATCCACACCTTTCTTTCCCGGCGGCATGCGTGCTGGTGAGGGCGACAGCGCGTCCGCTTCCTTTGGTCTGGCAGTTCCTACACCGTTTCAAGAACAGGATCAGGCGAACAACTCGGCCCTCTCCATTTCTCCTGCCGAGCGCCGTTCTGTACGTCTCTCGCCGAGTCCTGCTGCCCGGGAAGGCGAGAACTTGCCACGTCTATCCGACATACACCTTCATCCGTCGCCAACCGCTCTCGATGTCTCATCAGCCACACGTCATGCAGAGGTGGACAGACCACTTAGCCTTCCTCGTACCCGCGAGATGAGCACAGTTAGGAGCTTAGAGGCTTTGCCAGAGGCAGATGATACGCATGGATCTCTCACTACCGAAGAAGGAGCGCGGGCACCTCCAGATCCTTCGTTTTTCTCGGCGCCCATTCAATACTCGAAGGGTCGCATCAACACGCCACCAGTCAACATCTTGAACAGTTCTTCCCGTTCTACATCCTTTAACCTCAACGGTCCATTTGTATCCTCATCTCCTGTGTCATCCTTGGATTCCGGTAGTCAGTTCACCTCTGCTGGAGAGTTTTCTCAGAACCTCGATGCTCAGCTCAAAATATCTCCACTCATCCAAGACATCATCGAGCGTTTGCTGCGATGTGAATTCACGGCTCAAGAGGTTCAACGAGAACTCCGCGATGTCCACCGCAAAGTGGATTTCCTTGTCGAGCGTTCATTTGGCAATGCGCCGCATGCAAGCAGCTCACAGCCCGAGTTCAAGGATCCGTTTGCGCCACCAGGTGGCCAGTTGTCTGCTTCGTTGGCAGTTCCGAGAGCATCTTTTAGTGCGGCCATCGCCCCAAATCAATCTCCTCCGCCCGATGATATATCCCAGATATCACAGCGCTTGAATACCTTGACTACATCCGTTGGGCAACTTCTTGCACTGCAAACCCAGCAGCATATCCAGGGTGTCACTACTCTCGGTCGACTTACCCCTCATACACCGGACGTTCCCCCCAATCAGCCGTTCGGGGCCCCCATCAGTCCAAACCCTGCGTTACTGGGCCACGGATTACCTAACCGACCTGAGTTACGACCGGCTCCTCGTATCCCGAACCCTCCAACGCGAACATGGTCTGCAGGAAACCTCGAGTTACCATTGAGGATGGATAATGCTGCACCTCACGGACGTAGTGACCCTGTACGTGACAAACGCCGATCCGTCACTGCAGGGTTGATGCGCAGGGAATCAGTTGGTGTGAGCGTGGTTATCTCAGCACTCTCACACATTTCTAACCGGATGACTCACAGATCATCGACGGGCAAGGCAGTGATTGGTCAGGCAGTTCACCTCGCGACAACGGTCCCATGATTTCTAAATGGGAACAGTTGAACCTTGCGCCTGACTTACTTCGTTCCCTGAGCAAATTTGGGTGATTTCATTCGGTTTCTCACGCAGCCCGTTCACCGAAGACTGATGCAATTGATTGACAGTGTAGGACCACCCAATAAAATTCAACAACGAGCTCTTCCCTTCCTTCTTCGAGGTTCTGACATCATCGCACAAGCTCCTCCCACACAAGAACGCATCGCTGCCTATGTCATACCTGCCATTCAGGTTGCTGTGGTCAATACAACAGGTAGACCACCCAACAGAGGCCCACTTGTTGTGATGGTATCCACAACGGTGGACCAGGCAACACAAGCGCAGCGCATGATTCGAGATCTGGGCGGACCCATCAGTATCCGATCAGCATTGGGAGTGGGTACGTCAACAAATGCAAGCGACCTCATACAGGAGCTGCGCCTTCTTCAACAGAACATGCCACACATCATCTGTGGCACCCCTCAAAAATTGCACGCGTTGTTTACCTCCCCAGGAGGTCTGACCGGTTCAGAGGTCCGCTTCTTGGTGCTCGATGAAGTCGACCAGTTGATTGCTCGAAACCTGCACGAATATGTTTTCAATATCGTCAAGTTGCTCCCTCCCCCAAGGTCCCGCCCCATGGGTACCGGCACTCCAACGCCGAGTTCCAATGGTTCCGGTCAATCACCATTCACTTCATACGACACCAATAGCCCACTGCCAGGGGCGATGAACTCTGGACGAAGATATTCCACTGTCCCTCCATCACCGCCTAACGACATCGGGAGCAACGTAATCGAGCGCCAGACTGCCCTGTTTTCGAACACCGTGCCCCAGGATGTTCTAAACCTTGCGACAGCCATTCAGCTTAGAGAACCCGTTAGAGTCTTGGTACGCCGGGACGGTAACGTCACAAGCGCAGAGACGAATCAAGCTTCTCGGGGCTTGCGACAGTTTTACTTGTACCTCGCGTTCACTGCGGGGGGTCGTGCGGACTCGACAAATGCTGGTGCCGCGGGCGGCGGTCACGGGATCATTGGCTCGGGTAGGGGTGCATCGAGCGTAGAAACTACTCAAGCCCGGGAGTGGAAGCTGGATGCATTGGCCGACGTCTTTGATGACGTTGAGGTCAACCAAGCGATCGTTCATGTCGGTGGAATGACGGCATTAGATTCCGTGGTACACAAGCTGGCAAGCCGTGGGTTGGAAGCTGTCCCCCTCGTGCGTCCACCGATTCGATATTATCACTCAGCTGATCTGTCTTCAGCACGGAGAAATGAATGCTGGAACCAAGTTGGCGGCTCTGAACAAGTTTAGAAGTTCTGGATCTGTCATGATGAGGCAACCAGTGGCCAAGGTGTTGGTTGTCAATGACGTCCAAGTCAAAATGCCGGAAATATCGCATGTACCTCTCATTATCAACTACGGTACGTCCGGCTATCGTTGATACTTTTGTCTGTTGCTAAAGACACCACAGATTTACCCAAAGCAGTAGAAGAATACGCACACCGGTAAGCATCTTCGTTTGTCTGCCCTTTCTCATGATGACATTTGAGTAGCGTCGCTCCTGCCCTCGCGTCAAACTACGCACGTGCTGGCGTTGTCATCAATTTTGTGACTGCGACCGGGGGGGATGTTGAGATGCTACGTTCCATTGAATGTTTCTACAAGTAGGTGTTCAAGCTTACTCGCAGTGACCTGGCTCATTGCACTCCGGCTTGTAGGATAAAATGCGTAAGTTTTCTCCTCCCTTTCTCTGCGCAAGTATCGACCAACGTTTTACAGCCTGAAGTTCCGATGAGTCTTCGCGATATTGTTTAAATCTCCATGGTCTTCCATGTTTCTGTATCCCTATGTGCATGGGCCCTCTACTGATACCGCAGGCCCTGGTTTTGCTTATTCACGCTGTCAGTCACCAGCTACTATATCAACACACACAGGCAACCCTCCGGTCACTGATCCGTTCTATACCCATACTATATCCGGCACCCCAAAATCACGAACGAAACTGTCTCCTTACTAACTTGATTGTCGTTTGCTCGATCCTTACCACTGTATAGCAGAAATTTCTCTTTGATTATGACGACATTTCCTTGCGTATACTGTGTTACATGATTTCTGTGCTCTTCTCGCGGATACATACTTTATACATCAACATTGGACCATCAATATCTTGAGAGCACCATCTTCGCTGCATGACGCAAGATATTTTTTGGTTGGCTCATTGGTAGCGTGCCACGCCAGTTTGTGAATCTGATCGACGTGCGCAACCCTGTGGCAAGTTGAGCCTGGAGGAAAACAGGTTACGAAACAGCATACCCAATGGGAATCGACCCTTCAACTTCCCATTCTCCTGGAGCATCAATTCGGTTCGCGTAAATGACAATATCACCAGTTTCAAACCCGACAGCGAGTAACCGCCTGACTGTCATCAGATCCGCTGTCTTACCGAATCGAGGAATTTTCTGCTCACCTCGCACCGTCCAGGGAGCAAAATGCAACCGCAGTCGCTGGCTCTCCGAACTTGAGCTTGGCGATGCTGACCCAGGAAGTTGACCCATATCTTGCAGACCAGATCCTCACCTGTTCAAAAAGACTGATGAGCGCACCCCACCATGTAAGAAGAAACAGACGCACCGTCTTGTCACGGGACGCAGTGGCAAAGACGTCCCCTTCACAGCTCCACGCACAGTCCCAAATGATTCGTGTATGGGATTTCTCTGCGGCGATCGGAAAGTATCCTGCGGAGGGATCGATCATGCGCAAAGAAACAAGGTCGGGTCGATGGCGTACCGTCATCTTGTTTTCCAAACAATCGCCAGAAACGATCGCGACTGACAGTGACGATATATCGATCGTCTGGGCTAAAAGCGATGCGTGTGACTGTGAGTGAATGCCCTTCCAGGGGTGGACCAAAGGGCTGGTATGTAGACGTCGTGTACACTCGGACTACGGCGTGTTGGGGTGAGGTAGCCTTGCACGCAGTGGCAAGCAGATCACGAGAGTTGGAAGATGCGATTGTTATGGACTGGTTTGAACGGTGTTGGTATCATGTCTTCAAATAGACATACCACGAATCATTACCTCGTAACCATGGCCAAAAATCTTCTCAACCTCGGGCCAGAGTGTCGTAAGAGCGAGTTCACCTTCAAAGGGCCGTCTATCCAGGCACAGACGGTCTGAGTGAACCGGTGCTGTGAAAACAACAATTTATGTAAGAATAGCGAACAATGACCCGAAGTGAACAGTCAGACCCTCGCTAACCGCTTTATTTGATAACCCCAAGGGAGGCACATGGGCTGCGAGCGGGCGTTTTTCCTGGCAGAACGGTCAACATACATGTAACTTATAGTCGTTCCGCTATCCTTACGGTGCTCTGCGCTACACCGCGGACCCCGAGCTTCCGAATAGTTTCCACGAATCCCGACGGTGCTTCAAAAACACGGGCGACCTTCTCGTCCGCAACACTCGCAAACCTCCATGGATCGAGCCAAGTTGCCCCTACGATGTCGTATCCATGTACCTGAGGACGCGCCAGTTCATGCCACACTTCTGGTGAACTAAGGCCAGAAGAAAACGAGGGAAGAGCACCGTGGACACGGGTCGTCTGATCCAGCCTGACCCACTTAGCCGGACGCACATGCGCACTCAACGCAACTCACCCAACAGAAAGGATGTACTCTCCAGCAGGACTCCACTCAAGGTCCCTCACTGAGCCATTGTGTCCAGTGACAGCTCCAACTTCTTCCCACCGAACGAGATCCACATTGCTTCCAGTCGCCTGTAAAGATCGCCAGCGTCTGCACCCTCCATTCCACCCCCAGCCCATTACCTCGTCACCTCGTGTGGTTCTTGCCCAAAGTCCAATGACAAACCCTCCAAGCCGTTGTCCACCAACGTCTCCAAACCGCTGTTGATTGATCCATATCGAACCGATTGTGACGTCATTAGATGACGCCGAGCGCAAGATCTGACTTGGAGACCACAGGATGAGCGAAGAGTCTGTTGAACTGGATAAGAGAGTCGAGTGTGATGAAATTTCTGATGTGACGGGTGCCCATGCTAGTGACGTTACACCTGCTTCATGTCCGATGAGGAGTGCATCGAAGGTTATTGCATATTGCTGGGTTCTCTTGACGCTTAGTCGCATGACCGCGAAGGACCGAAGAAAATAACACACCCATGCTCCCTGGATTTTACTGTAACGATATGACGTTTAAGCGAGATCTGTCTTCCGCCCTCTTCACCTTCCGCCGGATCCGCAAGCGAAGCTTCGAAGGCATCTAGTAGATCGTCACTGAGAGTATTCATAGTCTCGTTTCCGTTACTCTGATTTTTCCCAGTTTGCAGGATACTGATATCCCACAATCTGACCGTCCCATCCTGAGAACCAGAAGCAAGTATTAGATGGTCGTCAGAAGGAACTGCCGTAGGCGGTGACGGTGTGCGGAAGGCCAGTGCTCGTATCCAGTCTTCATGGCCCGAAAGAACGACGGAACGAACAAACTATCGCCAGAAAGGTAAAGAAAGTCAGATCAACGAAAGTTCAGAGCGCACACTGCTATCAGAACGCGTCCAGATATGCACATTTCTGTCCGTCCCGGCGATAGCAAGGATTGTAGCTGTCGAAGACGCGATGGATCACGAGTTTCTGTTAGTTCCTCAGCTCCGAATTCCAAGCTAACACTAACCTTGGGAGTGAGGGAGCGTTGTGATAGCTAGTGCCAACGGGTACTTTCCTTGAAGTGAGATGAGTTGATCCATCTCGATTGTGGCTATAAATGAATCAAGTCAGAACACTCAATCGCATAGACGGGGAAGTGTTGCGTACGAGTTTCTTGGTTATTGATGATAGTCCATATCTTGACAGAAGAATCTGAGCTACCTGTTACAAGGAGACTACCCGACGCAGAAAGAGTAGAGATCGGCTGTGAATGCGCATGTACGGCAACCGTATTCCTCCACTAATGTTACTGCATCAGAGAGACCGTGGGATGGGAGAAGGTTATCATACTTTTTCGAACTTTTGCCAATACAAAACGTGCCCTTTGTCGTCTGCACTCACGAGTATATTGTTGTGTAGAAATCGCGTGCAAGTTACCAAGCCTTCGTGACCTGCGAGGGTTTCGTATACACCTTCATCTGAGTCATTTTGGTTCTAAAAGACCTAGAGAGATCAGTTGGGCTCTAAAGCCAATGAAAGATGAGGCAAGTCACGTCAATTTTCCACAAGGCTACAATCCGACCCGTTCCAAACGCTACGAGGGTGGAATCGGGGGATACATTAGCTACGTGGTTGAAACGATTGGCAGATACCGCGATGTACGCAGTCGACACTTGAACCATCCGGCGCTGATAACAACAAGTAGTGATCTTATTCTACTCGAAGTTTGAGTGCAAATTGGGCACGTGATGACGTCAATACGAGTAAGCAGCTAAGTCGATACCCTGGGCCTGGATGTTGGCCAAATATATGCTCTCCTCAGCTAGGATAAGAAGCCCAGACTTTGTGAAGACCATGTTGGCCGATGTGCTATTCAAAAAGAACTTTCCGATAAGCGTTCCCTCAGAGTTCCATACATGTGTCCCATCCCCACACCCCGAATAGACATTGCCATTCCTGTCAACTTGTATGCCATCTGGGATACCAGATTCGCTGTAAGCAAAGACGCGACGGTTGGTGAACGAGTGGGTCACTGGGTCCACATCATACTGGTAACTATTGCAGCATGACCTGAGGTGAGGATACCCATGAACGGCCAAGTTCGAAGGCTTACATTGTAGCAGGACGTGCGTAATCGATCCCCTCCAAACCACTCATTACACCAGTGTCAGACCTGAAGATCCACTTGTAAACCCTCGCTGTGGATTAAGCGGAGGCAACAAAAAACCACTTACACGTATGCAGTTCTCCCGTCTGAAGTAAAGGCGATGCCATTCGGATTTACAAATTGGTCAGCTACAACTCGGACATGACCGGTTGATGGTTCGAAGCGGTATACCTGTGAAGGCAGCATCGGTTTGGGACGGAACCGAAGCATCCAGCCGTACCTAAGTATGGGAGTCTGTCAGACACACTTGTTTCTTAGTACATGAAGGGCTTACGTCGGGTCAGTGAAAAAGACAATGTCAGACCCAGGTAAGATCTTGATATCATTCAATGAGTTGAACTGCCTGCCATAGAAGTTGTCCAACATGACAGTGGTGTTGAATGGTGGGCTGGGATTTACGAGTACGAGTGACGGAGGTAGAAGCGCACGTCCTGATGTGATAAAAAGGAGATTTCCCTTATAAAGGCCGGTCCCTCCATTGACCATCTGCACAGTATCAGGAAGCTTTAACTGAAGGCGCGTAGGTCATTTCCTTCATCCTCGTATTACACACTACTCACGGTCTGGATTTGCACGTCTACCGAGTCTGTTGTAGCAGAAAGGATGTTATCAAGTTCGGTCATATTGAGGATGGAGACGACGCTGTTATTATCCCAGCCACTATACCCCAAAGGACCACCATCGTTGCTGGAGAAGAAAACGACGTTGAGATCGGGAACGTAGACCGGTGCTTCGTGAGCAAAAGCAAAGCCTGGTTTCGAGGCAACGAGCCGAATGGTCGCGTTTGGTCCCGTGATGTCGAGAAAGGAAGGATCAAAGACTTGGATAAAGGGCGGGATTGCGTGGGTGGGATTGAACCCTACTCCAGGGTTGTTTGTACGCCATTGAGCGTAGTCCGCACCCACAACACTATATTCCAGGGGGTTGATAAACTGAAGGGCATGAACAATCGCCTCCCTTGTGCCTCGACGAAAATCATACCACAACACCAGGGGGCGAGCCTGAGCTGCGAACCACTGAGCTCCCAGGCTGCGTGAAGGATGCTACCACGATAGCGATCGTTAACGCAGCGAACGCGGATACAGCAATAGTTTGGTAAAGGTCTGAGAAAGCAGCACCCTTCTGCTTCGAGACCTTACCGTCCCTGCTCATGCCAAGTCGGTACAGAAAACTTATATTGAAACAGCATCCGACTCACCCTCTCGAGGCATCCCCACCCAGGCTCTTGGTTTGTTTCATACTTGACGTTTGGTCACTAGACTCGGATTGTCGCTTGAAATCTTCCATTCTAGTCTCTCAAGTCCCGCGGCCACACGTATGGATCGCAGACAAGTACTGCGCTAGATAAAATATCTTTCCCAGCTGTGAAAATCAGGTAACACTGAGCAAAAGCTATAACTCTTTGTCGTAACGGGTTGATCTGGACCTTGAGAACAGTTACAGCAAACGAAATGGATCGTCGCTTATTGGGAACGGTCCGAAGCCTGCTCAAATGAGCGGACCTAGAATTTGTAGGTTTTGCAAAGGGGACTCTGGCCAAACTCAATTTTAAAGAGGCCCGGTGACTCAGTGGGAATGCACTAATTGCGGTACAGTCGCCTTTGTGAAAGCTTACGCAACTCTAGGCAACGCTTCAAGCTTCAGTTTCAGATTCGGCCCGCTGCCGCTAATAGTATCCGTGGTCTCAGATTCATCCGTCCACCCAAGTACAGAATCATGATATTGACACGGCTTGTCGCCTAGTCGGGCAATCTTGGAGTATTCTACAGTAGTAAGGTGACCTTTTGAGGTAGAGTTGAATGTTTACTGTTTTCGGACTGTCTGGCTGATACAAGACGGACGGTACTACTATGCTTTCCAATTCCTGAAACCTCCAGGTACAGACTTGTACCTGTGATGTCACGGTCGTAGCCTGGTAACGACTTTGTATGAGTCCAGAGTCGACAATGCGCGGTACACTGCGCCTTGAATGTTGAACCTTTCGACAGCACTCATCCTTCTGGCCGTGCCGACTCCGCCGTTGAGTTGTTTGTCTTGACATCATTTTGCCAGGTACCTAGAGTCGAAGTCAGAACGGCCAACTTGCTTCGACCGTGAAGGTGGGTGCCACACCGAGCTTATACATGGTGGCCCTGGTTGGGACCTGAAAGAAGAACGTAACAACGTGAGGTCTATACGACAACACCTGTCCTTTTTTTCTCTCGACCCGCAGACCCTACATTAAATTGGCTGAGGACCCTACACTTAAATAGCTCCCACAGCTCAACGCTCTTCGTGCTTTAACATGACAGTAAGTTATACGTCACTCTCGAGTGAGTCTCTAATAGCACTTTAGATGGTACTGATCACCGCAATCACCTTAGTTGTGTTCTGCGTTCTCGAAATTCTGACAGTAATGGTCAGTCTTCTTCGATTAGCATTTCGCCTGCGGATACGAAGACTTTGGTGGGAAGATTTGTGGGCTGCAGTAGCGATGATTGGTATGGTCATATTCGCTATCAACGTTATGTTATATTTCCAGACAAGTTGGTCGTGCTTGGTTCTGTACAGGGGACGCACGATATTAATGACGTTTAGTCTCAGAAAGTCCCAAGACCATCGAAAGTCTCGTCTCTTCATATGCATTTACGACTACTGTGTGGTGGGTTTCCTTGCATTCCGTTATCGTATCATCCGACACCCGGATTTGTTACACCTCTTAGGTCCGTTCGCATGAGTTTGCTTTGTTCGATCGCTCGAATCATTTCGCCTTCCGCTTGGCTCTCCAGCGTTGTACGCATCATTGGAGCTTTGTTTATCATCGTCTGCGCAATAATGCTCGCTTTTAAGTCGTGGTGGTGTGTAGGAAAGGTAACAATACCCGGACATGGACATACGGGGTGTTTCATGAGGGAATCAATATCAATCTTCGAAGTCGCAGGTGAGACGAAACTTGAACTATACGAATCTCCGGCCAGATAGCTCAAATTCTGTTAGCCGACGTTGCTGGGGACACGACTCTTGTCGTTCTTTCGCTTAAGCTTCTTTGGAGGGTCAAACTTCCACGACGCCAGCGGAGAATGGTTCTAGCAATATTTTCCTCCAGTGCAATCATGTCCGCGAGTTCGTTGCCGCACTGTATCTCTCAGGTTATGAATATGGAATTCCTTGATTATGTTTTTATTAGCCTGGAGGTATGTTGAGCAGCTGCCTTCCCACCATTTACCAGGTCATGGTCGTTGTTTCAGGTCATCCTATCCTTGATTGTTTGTAACCTCCTCGTCGTCGTCACGTACCTATATCGGGTGTGCTTCCGCTCATTGGAGTCGGGGGATTCCTTGGAGGATGATGATTTCACTACACCAGTCACGGCGGGACCTTCCAATGCCAGTGCATCATCGAGCCCCTCACCGTTTACTACGGTAGACCTGGACGTTTCTGATCCGACTACAGCTACTGGTGATGTCGGAAGTGGAACCTTATCCTCCCCACCTGCCCCGGCGATGGTATAGTTGCATTCACTACTGAGTTATGCAGTTTCTTTCTTTTCTTCTTCCGGCTTCATTCAGACAGATGATTATACTATGTAGCAGCCAACAAATCTAATTCCACATAGTACGTCACGAAGTCGGAGAACAAGTTGCTGCCTGCGATTCATTCTTTACCGGATCATATTACCGTACCCCAGGCTGAATGGGATTGCAGCAAGTACTATGACGAGCATGTTCAAGGTTCGGGGGAAGTCGAAATCGATGATACTTTAGGCGCGTCCTGTGTTCCTCATTAAGAGCGAAAGTGTTGTTCGTAAATCATATTCATGGCTCAGGGGCTGGCCCGCACTTGGATGAACGGTGGTAGCAAAGACGAAGCCCCCAGTGTGGTGAAATTCACCAGCGCAACTCGAATACTGCGTAATAGGGCGAATCACCTGATTTCTCCTTGTTACTCAAGTATCGTAACGGGAGAAACCAATTCATTTCAGTTTAATCATACAGCAGACTCCTCTTGTAGCTACACTGTGACTGCTGGGCCGTCTCCCCCACGCTTAAGGCACTTGGCGACCAGCCTGCACACCAGGCCGTGCGATGAGGCGCTCGACCCAAGCCTGTGACCAGTGAGACTTGTTTCAGATCTGCAGTTCAAATAAATGCTTACTTTGGTATTGGGGAATGCATCCAGCGTCTCTATCCCGGCACGCTGGTGGGAAAGAATCCTGCGAGCGATGCATGAGGATGCAACCGCCGATGTGAGACGATCAACATACCAAGGCAGAACATTGAAGTCTGCAACACTGCACTTTCCCTTGCCTGGACCAGCGAGATATTCGCGTCCTTCGAGACGGATGTTGAGAACGTTGTACAGACGAGCAGTTTCGTCGGTGTATCCTGGAAGAGAGTCAATAGAAGAGGTGTGAAGACGGCTCCAATACGTACGCTTCTTGCCATACGGGATGTCCTCCGGGGCGTAGTTTCTGAAGTGGTGTGCTGGAGGCAAGTGAGTGGGAGCCAAAGTCAGAAAGAAAGGCTACATACCCTGGCCTTGCATGGGACCGACCCCACCATGCTACAGAACGAGTTAAATGCGAACAGAATGACTGCGACTTCGCTTACCGCGAAGAAGATCCACTGGAGCATGACGCTTTCGTCGTCGCTTCCTGCGGGGAAGGAGAAGATACCCTTGGTGTCATACTTACGAACGAGGTAGAGGAGAATAGCAGCGCTTTCGAAGACGGTGAAAGCCTCTGGTCTGTGCTCGCGGTCGACGAGGACGGGGATGCGACCATTGGGGTTTAGGGCGATGAACCACGGTTCCTTCTGACGGTTGGTGGAGATATCAATCTTCTCAACGCTGTGGGAGCGCACTCAGGGGCTGTACGACCCACTAGATGGGGTACCTTACTCGTAGTCGACGACGTCACTGCCATATGCAGCCTTGAGCTCTTCGAGCACGATGGACACCTTGTGCCCATTTGGAGTGGGGGCGGTATAGAGCAAGAGGGGTTTCGACATGGTAAATTGATGGGTCGCGGTGAGAGGGAATGGGATTACTTATAGTCATGACTGGCTCGGTCATGTGTCCGAGATTGCTAATGTCCTCAGTCAGCGTATGCCACAACTGGTCACCGCAATTGCGCAATGACGCTCTCCTAGCTCGCTGTCTTTTCCCCTTCCATGCCCGCCGTATTCCCCCGGAATCTCTTCCGCATGTCCAGCTAGAAGTACCGCCGGTCAATTCTTGCCACCATCCCGGTCGATCTACGTACCATGTTCCGTTTGCATTCATAGGTAGCCTTTCTCAGGTTTTGGCAAGCCTCCGGAAGCTCACTCGTGTGATGCTTGAGACATTCCGACGGTAATCGCCCGTCCTTTTGAACGCAATCAGATTCAAGAAGACATGCTTTCAACGCCCCAAGCAACGCAGAACACGACGACGACATCGCTGGTCACGGTGTGAAAAAAAGGACGGGGTGTTGACGGCTGTTGCATCCACACCGCCATGCACCCCGGGCCATTTCGCGCCCTCCTCCGCACGACACCCAGCATAGCTCCCGTCCCCAATCGCGCCGTGCTCGCCGTCTCTGGCAGCGACGCGACCTCCTTCCTCAACGGCTTGCTCGCCAACAGCATCCATGGCCGGCCGTCCTACAGCGCGTTGCTTCACGCACAGGGTCGCGTCCTCCACGACCTCTTCCTCTTCACCGCAGATGCCTCCCCTTCGCCTACGTATCTCATCGAGCATGACCCATCCCCATCCGACTCACCTCCGCTCCTCTCCCTACTCAAGCGATTCGTACTTCGGTCCAAAGTCCGCATTCGAGACGTGACGCCGGAGTGGGACGTATGGGCCGCATGGGGCGAACCCGAACCCCGCGAAACAAAGCGAACTTGGCAATGGGCCGTCAGCGGCGCGATCGAGCCCGTCTGGCCCAACACCCAAGCTGGAATCCCCCCATCACCCTGGGGCACAGAACACTGCGTCCTTCTCGACCGTCGTGCACCCGGTATGGGCCGACGGCTGCTCGTCCGCAAAGGAGACCGACGTGAGTGGCCCTTGCTCGGCACGCGCGTTCCTCCGCTCATTTCATCTTCTTATTCAGCTCAAGAATCTTCCACGCACGACCTATTATCGGTGGATGCATATCTCCTACATAGAATAATGCATGGGGTGCCGGAAGGCAGCGCCGACATTCAGCCTCTCCATGCGTTCCCCATCGAGTCGAACCTCGATGTCATGGGTGGACGTGCGTAACGTTTCCTCTGTCCCACATGCATTGATTTTTGACGTGGACGCATGCCGTTCCTCGCAGTCGACTTTCGCAAGGGATGTTACGTAGGACAGGAACTCACGGTGCGGACCTATCACACGGGCGTCATACGCAAACGAATCCTCCCAGTTTCCTTGTTTGCATCGTCGGAGACGACAGCTCCGTCGTTGCATGTCCCCATCAAGCCCTCTGTGATCCCCTCGCCCGACGTAGAATCGTCGACCCGAACACCCCGTCTGCGCGGCACGTCCACACTCTTGACGTCGACAGCCACGCCGTTCGTCGGCCCTGGTACCGCCCTCGGCCTCGCTCTCCTCCGGTTAGAACACCTACGTCCCGACGTGGCCTTGTTTGCGAACGAACCCGACGTTGCGGAGGGAGCTTCTTGGAAGGTAGTGCCTTGGTGGCCCGATTGGTGGCCCGAGCGACCGTCAAGCGAGGAGGTGAATAATAGCGTAGACTAACGTGTACTGTATGCGTCATGCATGATGAGCGCTGATGACGATGGCCTCAGCGACGACGTGGGCGACAATGTACTGCCCGTCGTGGCTGACGGATACATGTAGTCTGGGACGCTGGTCGGACATCGCAAGGTCACTGCGGTTGGGATGGAACACGAGGGCGGGCTTGGACCCAGTCTGAGGATCGAACGACGCGTATGTGAGCTCCTTCCAGGTCGGTCTGAGCGGGTACAATGCCTTGTAGGCTGCCTCTTTCACCGCCCAGCTGTCAAGTCGGTCATTGGAGCCTTGGAACAGACACGAGCGGGAGAGAACGTACCGCACTCCCAGAAATCGCGTCGCAGAGTCCATGGATGTCGCATGTTCTGCCAGGTCGTCTGGCCAGCGTCGACGAAAAGACGACCGTTCCGACGAACTGAGAATGCGCAAAGCAAGCCTTTCCGCTCCTCTTCGTTTGAGTAGCGCAACCATGCGAGGAACGAACAAGAGATCGACGCCGACGCCGTGGATGGTCATGATGTCAAGGTGCGACAGGGACGGTTCGGTACAAGACTAACAAAACTACGACGCATCGCCTTCTCATTCCATGTCCGCAAAATCACCCTCGTCCAAGTCGCGCGGCTACACATTTCTCGCGAGTCAGCACCGGATTGCTCGCCGGTCGAAAAGCGTACCTCTCTCGGCTCTTCGTCTTCGCCATACTGAATCGTAAAATCGATCTGACTGACAACACGTTCAAGGGACTCGGTCGACGTGAGGTCGAGAGGCAAGAAAGAAACAAGAGGGTGGTCCTCGATCTGATGTGCCATCAGCATGACGCGGGAAGCAGCAAAAGAAGGATCATGTACCAGCTGGACGATTGCCCTGTTCAGTTCATGAAACCGACTGTTTTCTCTTTCCGCCCTTTTGTCGTGTCCATCGCGCGCGTTGGCGAGCAAAAGCGGATCGGGATCGAGATAGCGTGCGATGTCTCGAGGGCCACGTCTACCGTTTCGCGGTTGGGAAGCATCCGAGGAAGGGGATGAAGAGACGAGATCCATTTTCGACATGATGTTGATCGATGGAAGCTCGAGATTGACCATGGCAGACATTGCGGAGAGAACGCCGCTTGCAGAGAAGGGTCAACGCGAGCAAGGAAAGGAGGAGAGGAGGTACCTAAAGAATTTGTAGCGGTCCTCCATAAACTGAGACTCGAGGAGGTAGACCGCGCAGGCCCTGATGCCCATCCGCTGCAGGGTGCGAGCGAGAGAGGGAAGGAAAGGGTGGTGTGTATACAGCTCGATTTGACCTGCGGTACGTGAGCGTGCGGCTGGTCAAAGGAGAGGGTGAACGAACCAGGGCAGTCGATGATGAGGTAGTCGTCGTCGTATCCGCCGAGCTCCTCCTCGAGCCAATCGATGTTTTCCAAGAGATATCTGGTGGCAAGATCGACGCATGCCGAGAGAGACCGACGAGGACATACTCACTCACTCGAAGCAGTAGACGAGAGCACCGTTGGGGCCCATTCCTATCTCGGTCATGACGTCCTCGAGGGTGACGAGTTCTCTGATGTCGATGGCAGGCTCATACTCGAATGCGTCCCCCGTTGCGGCAGGATCGAGGTTGACGATGTGGGCTGTGCGCCTGGAGACTTGCAGATGGGTAGCGAAGGAGGTGCAGAACGTGGACTTTCCTGCGCCGGCTGGGCCAGTGACGAAGATGGCGTAGCGCATAAGAGGAACGGACGAGATGGGATTGCAACTCCGAACTGCCTCTCGGGCTCGTACCATGTCAAGACCACCACTGTTTCCGCAACAAACTGCGTCTGGGATTGCGGTAGATCCAAGGACGCTCGAACGCGTCATTCCAGAGTCGAAACGACCGGACGGATCGTGCGTCGTCTGATGGCCGCACGCGACCAGTTTCTCACAGGACATGCCTAGCGTCCGCAAGCAGATCAAGATTCGACCTGGGTTCACGCCCCAGGAGGACGTTTCGCGCTTCCGCGGCACACGGCAACAAGCCATGGATGCTACGGTCGTGCCCAAGGGGCACATCCTAGGCTGGGTCGCACCCTCTTCGGAGACGCAGCAGAAAGGAAAAGGGGCGGGTGCTGCGCCTCCAAACAAGAACGCGAAAAAGCGGGCGAACCAAAGGGCGAGAAAGGCGGCGGAAAAGGCAGAAGGAGTGAAGGACGACTGGGAAGACGAAGA
Source organism: Royoungia palumana (assembly GCA_038089855.1). Classification (NCBI taxonomy): domain Eukaryota; kingdom Fungi; phylum Basidiomycota; class Agaricomycetes; order Boletales; family Boletaceae; genus Royoungia; species Royoungia palumana. The sequence goes on along the minus strand of JBBPLQ010000034.1, from coordinate 25,977 downwards.
GGATGGCGAGAAGAGTGCGAGCGCCGGGGGACGGGGACCGACGAAGGCGGAGGGGACGGGTTTGAAGACGGACGGTGGATGCACGGAGGAGGGGACGCACGCTGCGAACAAGTCGAGCGGGGGGGCCGCACCGGAGACGACGCAAGGGGATGCCGAGGTGGCGGAGAAGATGAGCAAACTCAGTGTCAAGTAGCTGCGATGATCAAACGAGACTTTGAGCTTGTCTACGAGGAATGTACGAGTTACATGTGGGATGAAGAGAATACGACTACGACTCGGATGCTTCTGGACCCGGGGACGGGTGCCGAGAAGGATGGGACTTCTGGAAGGTGTACAACTCCATGGAGAGGATGATGAGAACGAGAAATGCGCCGAGTGCGGCTGACGGGACGTGAGGGAGGGACTCGGGGGGAGGAATGGAACGTGCTCACCGACCGCGTTTCGCATGTTGTCCCACTTGACCTCTTCCATTCTGGCACGGAGGTCGCCGAGTTCGACGACGGTCTTGTTCAGGACTTCCTGGGCTCACGGAGGTAGGCGAGGGTGGGACGGAGAGGGGAGTGGGAGACGCACCTCGATGGCGATGCTCTTCTGCTTCAGGTCCGTCTTGCTCTCGTTCTTGCGGGTGTCGAGCTCCATCTGGATTCTGAAACGGGGGTCAGACGGGGACGAGGCGCGGACGGGCGAGGGCGCACTCGTGCTTGAGGGTGCTGAGATCCTGCTTCATCTTGACGTCGAGCCTATCGACGTCCCTGCGGAGTGCGGCGATGACTGTGCGCAGGGCGGCGCTTTCACTGCGAGAGCGCGCGCCCTGCTCTGCGCGCATCTCGGACAGGGCGGCGCGAAAGAGGTATGCTTGCTGACGGGGGTGGGTGAGAGAGAGGGACGGCGGGGGGTGCACGCACGTTGTCGAGGTCCTTTGCGGTGAGGCCGTCGCGCTTGACCCGTCCGACGCGGTCGACGAGGAGGGCGCGGGTGGCGCGCATGAGGCTGCGTGCGGTGGGGGTGGGGAAGGAGCGTTCGAGGGCGCGGAAGAAGGCGTGTGTGTGGAAGGGGGGCGCTGCGTAGGGCGGGGGCGGTGTGCGCGGTGCGGGGACGGGTGGACCGGACGCGCCGTGCTGGAGACGGACCCACATGCGAGCGCGGTTCATAGGGTCACCCGACATCCGATCCGAGTCGCTCGTGGTATTTAGGTGCCGCGCGGACCGGCGCTGGGGGCCATGGCTTATCCGTTCCCATCACCGCACTACGCCCCGTCCCACCTCTCTGCGCACGCCGCCCACCCCCGCCCGAGGAGCACCAGCAGACACTCCCACCGTCGCCACGACCACCACGACCACCACGAGCACCACCACACCCCCGCCGTCGTCTACACCCACAGCGTACGTCCCCGTCCGAGCCTGCCTTTTCCTGCTCACACCCCCCCCAGGACTCGGGCCACCACCACGCGCCCCATCGCCACTCCAACCCCCATTCCCGCCGCTCCTCCTTCCACCACCCGTCCCACTCCTCGCATCATCTCCCCCAGTACTCCCACTCGCAGCATTCCCACCACTCGCGCCCCCTCTCCCACGCCTCCCACGCCCCCGGCTATGCGTACCCTGCGCAGCACCCGCGCGAGCGCACCGTCTCCATCGGCGATCGCATCCGCCACTTCTTTGGCATGGACGGCCATCCCGACCACCACTACCGTCCCTCGGGCTACTACCACGATCAGCCCCACCATCTCCCCCGCAGAGATGACCATCGCAGGCGCAACAACTCTTTCTCTAGCTTCAGGGACTCGGGTGCCCCCCGCAGGAGAAACTCCACCCGCTCGGGCCCCTGGTTCTTTGGCGCAGTGGACAACCACCTCTACCGCGACGAACACGGCCGTGAGGTCGATCATCGCGGGAGGGTCATCCACAGAATGTAATTTCCCCGTATCTAGCGTACCATCCATGTAACACTCGTACATATCCCATGCTCTTCCAATTTCAGAGTCGCAGTGGCCGCCAGTGGTCCCGCAGTCGCCTCGCGACGTCCATCTCCGCTTGAGCAAGGCCCGACATCCCCGCCCACCGCCCCCTTCTTTCGCAGAGCAACAGTGAGCCCGGCACATCCGCCTCCCCGTCCAAACTAGCTTGATCGTCCTCGCAAACGGACAGATCCTGTCCCGTTTCAGCCCCGCAGTACCACCAATCTTGTTCTTCAGGGTCGAACTCCGTCGGCGCTGCGAAATAGGCTTCCACAGCGGGTTCCGGTTCGTCGAGACAGTCTACGCATTCCGGTACCAACGGATCATGCCTGTCTTCCATGCCTACGTCATCGACCGCTAAACAGCTCCAGCTTCTGCACCAATCCCACGCCTCGCCTGGCGCACACCGCTCCACATCGACGTCAGGTTCGACGTACCCACACAAGGGATCCCAATTCACATCCATATCTGCGCAGAAACCATCGTACGGGGAACTGTCCCGAGGAAACTCGAGTGGAACCATGTCGTACCGGGTCCGATACTCCATCATAGCCTGAGGCACGCTGATCGGTGAGCTAATCGGAGAAGCCGCCCTGCGAGTCGTCAGTACATCCAACGTGGTGTCCATGGCATCTGGCTCCGGGATTCGCGCCTCTGATACCTCGATGGCATCCGTCGATCTCGACGCCTCCCGTGGCGTTGCGCAAAGCTCCTGGACAGGGACTGAGGTGGGCTCAGCAAAATATTTGCACGTCGCCATCGGCATATCGGACGGCCCGGTATCAGCGGCACGAGCCCCTCCTACCTGGGACGCCGAGTGGGAAGGGTGGATCGATGACACATCTGCGGCGAGGCCATCACGAAGATCCGACGTAGCCACTGTAGAATATCCTTTCGGTCGGCATCGCGTGGTGGCCGTGCTCGGGGTCCGGGTCTTGTCAAGGCATCCCGCATCGAGAGAAGCAGACCACTCCGCCCTGCGGAGGTCCAGAATGACAGGAGCGGGACTTTCCGCTCTGAGCACACTCGAAACATCGCACGCGGAAGAGGGCAGTTTGCTCTGCAGTTCGATATCCCAGTCTTCCGATTCGACCGTTGTGCGTGTCGACGCCTGCGGTGCCTTTGTAGCTGCGGCTCTAGCCCATGTTTTCTTGCTGGGTTCTTGGCGAACGGAGGACATTAAACTGTCGTCCAAACTATCATCAGCCTTGGAAGGATCAGCAGCCCGCTCTTCCGGCTTGTTCAAAAACACGGATTCCGAAAACAGCTCGTTTCTCGACGCTACATCTTTGAGCACTGCATCCTTGGCAGCAATGATAGAGCGACTTACATGACCTTTTCGTCGCGGCCACGTTCTTTTTCGCGGAGGCTTTGCCCTTGTTAAAGACACCAAGAGAGGGTGCTGGTTTCACCTGTTCACATGAGAGAACGAAACGGAACATCGTGAAGCAGCAACTAACCGTGAGCCTGTCCTTTGTGACATTGGTGGCGGAGAACCCGTACAAAAGCGCCAATGCAGCGGGCTTCTTTGGTTTCTGGCCGTTGGTTCTTCCCTTTTTGGGGGCCGCGATAGGTTCGACGTCATCGACGCGCGTCTGCGAAGGGTTGACGATGGCGCGTTTCTTCCTCTTGCGCTCTCGGCGATCCGCCAGTCCTGAGCGATTCAATAGCGTGTACCAGGCGACAGAGATCGCATCAGAGTAACTTACTGGCGGCACGCTCATCATCAGTGTCCACCAACGCCGGCGTTGGGCCTTTCTTCCGCTTGGCTCCTGCGCCCCGATTTCCCAACCGTGCTGGGGTTGGTGGTCGGGCGTGGCTTGGAAGGTCTGCTTCGTGGGCTCGCAATCGTGATTGGCTCGGACTCGCCTGTTGTGCTGCCTTTGGAGTCTTCATAGGCGCGCGGGGACGGAGCACAGGGGTATCGAATCCATATTCATCGTTCTTGGGCGGGGGTTTCAGTGGCGTTCCACGATGTTCGATCAAAGGATCCACGACTGTATACGTAGGTAAATAGGCTCTCTGTCGCTCGACGTATTGTTGCACGAAGCGGTGTCGTTCTTGGTCCATCTTTGGTTCTTTGTGGTGTCCTACGACCAAAGGTTTCGGTCGACTTGAATGTGTATTTATTTACGTGTCCGTTCGCGTCCCGTAAAAAGACGGCTTTCGCTTATCCGTGCCATTCAAGTTGACATTTCATTCTTCTAGGACCTCGCATTCGGACATTACTCGAATCACCGCACCTTCAACAACAGGTTACCAACTATTACCGTAGACGACGCGTTCTTGTGGCTAACTGAGCGTTCCCCTGCTAGGTTATAATGAAACGCAGCGCCGATGCCGTCGTGTCAGAAGACGAGGACGCGTCGGCATGTAGTGCCAAATGTTCTAGAATGCATTCTCAACTCCATTTTGCCGACGCAGCTCCGCCCCCAATGACGGTCACCATCCGTGACAAGGAATACGAGCCAACCTCCGCATTCGATACCTTTTGGCGATTAGCAGCCGAGAGACACGCCATCGACGAAAAGCGTCGCGCCGGTCTCCCAGCACCGTAAGTGGAGCCCATCGCGTGTGCCACGTCTTTTGAACCTCGCTTTGCGCATAGCTGGTCGACGGACCCCATCCTTTCCAACAACAAGTTCTGCAACACCTTCCGGGTACTCGACCGGGTCAGCCAGTACATCATCTCCGAAGTCATCGAAAAGGGTCCACAGCGACGCGAAGAACTCATCTTCCGCATCCTGCTCTTCAGCACGTATACAAGCGTCCGCACGTACGAGACCCTTCGCAAAAAGATCAAGCCGTTCACCTGGGAGGCATACAAACGTGCCGATTACGAAAGGGTCCTCCGCGAATTGTACGATAACGGAACCTCCATCTATACAGGAGCTTATCAGAAACCAGCACCCGAATTGGGATTCGCAGAAAATTTCATGAATCACCTGGCGTTTCTGGAAGTGTTGATGCGGGAATTGCCTGCCCAACTTCGAGACGCAAAATATATCGCGGACGTCTTTGACTATTTGCGGTCCTTCAAAAGCATGGGCGACTTTACTGCCTATCAGTTGGTCTTGAATTTGTCCTATTCAGAGGTCATAAACTTTTCCGAGCATGACTTTGTGGTGATGTGTATCGGTTCCAAGCGCGGATTACAGAGGTGCTTCAGCAAAAACATCCCCCGCTCGGTGGAAGTTGACGTTGTTCGATGGATGCAGATCACCCAGAACGAGCATTTCGAGCGTCTGGGCATCAAGTTCAATGGTCTCGGTCCTGACCATCTTCCGATGATGCTCTGTGATATAGAGCACACCCTGTGTGAGCTGGACAAGTATATCCGCAAGTGCGCTCGTCCTTCCGGAGGCCGACCCTACGAAGGAACCGGAAACTTGGAGAAACCGCGATTTCCAAAGGCCTGGTCACACGAATCCCGCACTGTCCTCCGCATCAAGTCACCGAAGGAGGCAGAGGCAGAGGTCCTCGAAAAGTACGTCGTGGAGTCTATTCAAGGCCACCGCGTCGTAGATGGTGTACGAGAGTTTCATGTCTTTTGGGAGGGTTATCCCGAGGATGAGGCGACATGGGAACCGGAGGATTCGCTCATGGAGGACGCCCCGGACGTCGTCTGCGACTATCTGGCGACTATCGAAGGTAGTGTCGTCCATTAGCCTCGGCGAGTAGTGTTCAAACACCTTGTTGGTATAGGCAAATGCTGAACAAGCTTGCGTGGTCTGGAGTGATATGGTGCGTTGGGGAGGGAGGGACTGGTCGGCGTTGGCGAGTGGGTGAGAAATCGCTATGTAGGTTCAAGGCCTTATGTAGTACCGCCCAATCTACGTTGATACGTGTCATGCGATTCGAACGTTGTGAGATAAGGTTTCATAGTACTCGATGGCTGACTTGAGATCAACCCGTTTCGTAAGACGGATGCGCTACGCAAAGCTCTGATTCCCAAACCTCCAGTGACCCGTGTGCATTATGACACCCATCATCACTAAATGACATGACATTATGCCGTGTACACGAAGAACAAGTTCCTGTTGTGAGTTTTTTTTTTCGGAGTCAGCTTGAAGAAATTCACATCCCACACAACGTCAACTCACTGCTTATCTGTCAGATCGGCAAACGCATGGCGTTCTCTCTCCCGCTGGACATCCGCATCGCTCCATCCGCGGCGCGCCTTCTCCTCCGCCAGTTTCCTCTGGCGTTCCTTGTTCAGACGAAGATTGATCCATCGGAGGAGGAACGACACTATTATCTGCACAATGAGAATGACCATGATGGCCGTCTTACCGGGGATATACGCAGGGGCATCCTTGGGCTGGAAGATCTCCGTGCCGATGATGTTGCCCACACTAAACGTCGCCATCGTCATCGCGTTTATCGTCACCTATTTTTTTTTGAATCGTCGTCGCAGCTCTGCAAAAGGCCGAATGACACGAAAGGACGGACCTTTTTGGTATGGCCGCTCGTGTTGCTCGCATTGTAGGCATAGATGGTCGACAGGGCGCTACCGAACGTGCCCGTCAAGTAGGACGCTGCGGAGAGCCTCTCGATCAACCCACGAATCGCAAAACAAACGCAGTTCGGTACCAAATAGAAGCACACCCTGGTGCCCAGCGTCTTTAAGCCCAATCATCATGGCTGGTAAACGTGAGCGAGCCGAAACAAGGATGACCAGACTCCACAGTTGCTCACCTGTGCCGATGATCGTGGGTACCAGAGCGATGACGATGGGTGTCATTCGTTCGCCCTAAAAGCAGAACGGTAAATGCATGTACGGATAAAGACAAAGGTGCTGCACCTTCTTATCTGAATACCACCCACAAAATAGGACCATCGCTGATCCGATGGCACCCGCGGGTGTAGAGAGGATCAACGTCTGCTTCGTTCTGGATCGAGCCATTTAGAAAATCTTGATCAACACATTGCTTCTGCAGGAACCCACGTGTATCCAAAGCTCTTGATGATGATATTGCTGACTGGTAAAGAATAAGTCAGTACAAGCTCGAGATCTATTGCTCGGACCCTACAGTTACTCAGCGCGCCGTTTGGAATGCTCGCTGAAAGGCATGTGAATCGCCTGCTAGACCGTTGCCTGAACGCACGTACTAAGTACGGTCGAGAGCACGATCAGCCAAGTTCTAACGTCCGTCAAAGCCTCCTTGATCTGTTCCTTCTTGATCGTTTTATTTTCTGTCCCCCCCTGATCGTTCCGGACACGCTCCAAAGCAGCGATGCGTTCCTCCCGGCTCAGCATGCGGGCGTGCACAGGAGAATCAGGGAGCCAGATCAATACGATGGCGCCGATCACGATCGCCAGTGCACCCAAGAGCAGGTACACGATCTTGTACGCCGGAACGGCTTTGCCGTCGTAGAACGAGATACCCTGTCACGTCACCGTAACTTAGGGACCATCTGATGCGACGCGATCCGTTCGACCTACATAAGCAACGAAACCACCAAAGACCTGCGTAAGGCCATTCTGTGGAATGACGCTGAGCGTCTGCAGCTGAGTGAACATATGATACCCTCACCATGACGTAAAACCACGAAATCCTAGATGCCTAGGGATGTTCATGAGTCGTTGATGCACCTAGATCTTTGGCGTTTTCGACGCACCTGCTCGTCCTTCTTGTAGAACATGGAGATGATCAACACTAGGGAGGGAGCCACGCACGACTCGCACATCCCTAAAAGGGGAGACCGACTCGCATGAGAGAATATGTGCAGAACACGAGCCCACATACCCAAGAGGAAGCGCAGAGCGAAGAATGCCCCAAAATTATCAGTGGATGCCTGGAGCATGAGGAGCGCTCCCCAAACTACGATGTTAGTACCTTGACGACATCATTTTAGTGACAGGCTCCTCTGCCGACAGTGAATAAACCCACCCAGATACTTGGCCAGCCTTAATTTCTGGGAGATGTACACGGTTGGAAACTCCCAGAACAAATATCCTATTATTCATCAGACGGGACCTTGAACAGAGGGACACAACCTCACCCAGATAAAAGGCCATAGACACCAGATTGTATTGCTGTTTGGAGATGAATAAAGATCAGAGGTGATACTCGTAGAGATTTACCTCGCCGACGATAGGAAAGCCCATGACACTAAAGAATTAGCACGAAATTCGACCGGTTTATGATGTCGCTTACCTTGCATAGTTTAGAGAAGTCTTGTCACTGGACACAGGCCAAGTGAGCACGAACGGCGTCGAAAACTAGTGTGATGGAGCGTACAGATACTGGGAGAAATAGACCGCCGCAGCTATCGTCGGAATAACGAAATCCTACAGTTGATGCGTTGGTGAAAACTATCCACAATCGACAAGAGTGACTTGGCGCAGAACCACACACCAATTTTCTTCGAAGTCTTTTGTTGAAGTCGTCGCTGAAATGCTCCGTGGCTTCTACGCCAACGAGTTGTAGGGCCTCGTCTCCGTCTGTTGCGTCGAAAGAGCCCGAATCGAGCTTCTCCTCAAGATCATCAGGGAGATGAGGGAAATTCCCTGACTTCTCAGATTTGTTCAATGAACCAGGCTGAGAAGACATCGGACCGTGGGCGCGACAATGAAGTAGGATAGGAATCACACCGCCTCTTATCCTTTGAGCCCCACACATCCGAGGTAGTGCGTTCTCGCACGAGGCGAGCATTGGTGCCTGCAACTGATAACAACCGGCGCAGACATCAACCAACTGGTCCACAGAAAGATAAGGGTGTCAATAATTTTGGCGTGAGCGCATGGCCTTGAAGTGGCTTGCAGGAACTTGAACAACTACCGTTTTCCCACATACCTCTTACAACAAAGTGGCGTGCATTTGGCCCGGGATAGGTTTAGTATACGTTCGAATGGAAAGAGTATGATTATTCATCACGTGTCGTACAATGCCAAGTACATTCACAGCTTCTGAATGACGAGAGCAGATGCAGCACCACCCTGGGAACAAGATCTCAGACACCGACAAAGATAGCGTGTGCCTACTTACACCGTTGCAGATGCCGGCCGCACCGTATTCACCGGACTTCAGGGCATGGACAAGGGAGACCACGATCCGAGCTCCCGAGTTTCCGATAGCATGGCCAAGGGCAACGGCACCACTAAATGGAGGTTTAGCCTTGCCTGCAATTATCAAACAACCAAGGCAGCTTACCCGTCCACGTTAATCTTCGCATGGTCGATTTGAAGCAGCTTCTCTGCGAGGCAAACGACGACTGCAAAGGCTTCATTTATCTCGAACCGTGCAATGTCGTCTACGGTCAAGTTGGCCCTCTGAAGAGCCTTTGGCAAAGCAACGGTAGGGGCTACTGGGAAATCGATAGGTTCCACACCAGCGTCAGCGTACGCTGTTTTGTCAAGACATCAGGGGTGAGTCATTTATTGGATGAATGGGACCAGACATACAGACGACTTTTGCAAGAGGCTTTACGCCAAGTTCCTTGGCCTTCTCCGCGGACATGAGGATCAAAGCCGAGGCACCATCATTCAAGTTGGACGAGTTGGCTGCGGTTATCGAGCCACCAGGCTTGAACGCCGATTTGAGCGAGGGAATCTTGTCAAACAAGACTTTCTTGTACTCCTCGTCCTCTTTGATTATGGTATCACCTTTCTTCCCTGGGATCACTACTGGCACGATCTCTTTGCTGAAGACGCCTTCTTTCCAAGCCCTATCAGCGCGCTTGTATGACGCAATAGCGCGTGAGTCCATCTGCTCCCGGGTGATGCCATGCTTTTCGGCGGCAACTTCACCACAATTACCCATGGCAAAGTTATTGTAGACGTCCCAGAGGCCATCGGTCTCGACCGAATCTTTTGTCTCAAACTTGCCAAAGAGAGGATTCGTCCGGGGTAAAAGGAAGCTGTTCGTGCGCAGATGGGTGACAAAGTAGAGATGGGGGAGATGTGACATACGGTGCATTACTCATGCTCTCCATCCCACCGGCAACGACGACGTTCTTGTAACCTGACTCGATACTCTGGGCAGCAAGCATGACTGTTTTCAAGCCGCTCGCACAAACTTTGTTGATAGTGGTGGCGTCCGAGGAAGGTTTCATGCCTGCGCTGAGAGCAACCTGACGGGCAGGAGATTGGCCAACGCCGGCCTGGACGACATTTCCAAAGTAGATTTCTTCTGCTTCAGCGGGATCGACGCCGGACTGCTGGAAGGCATGCCTGACGGCGATTGAGCCGAGTTGTGGAGCTGTGAGGGACTTGAGGGATCCATAAAGGGATCCGACGGGCGTTCTAGAAGCAGCAACGATGACAGCTTCGTGGACAGGCTGTACGAGGTGGATTGGAAGGATACATCGGGGAGGGGGAGGGGAACGTACCATGGCGCGAGGTGTCGAGGCGAGGTGACGGGAGAGGGAAGCGAGACGAGCTGTCGGAATCATGGGGGGCTTTAAGACCTGGAACATCCGATTAATCTTTATCGGGACAGATGAAATGGGGGACAAGAGTGGTACGATTGCAAACGACGTAAACAACACGTTCTCGACGTTCCAAACGACGCTCGACTCTCATGTGATAGTTCCGCCCGGATCATCCCACGACGTCCACGACACCGCTCAGCACCACAAACCACGCATCCAACCACGCCACGTCGCGAGCCGTGTCCTCCAAGCGCGCCTCTCGAGCTGCCAACATCTCCTCAACAGCGGGCCCTGTCTCACACGGATGTAGGTACCAACACGGCGTGTCGAGAGAGGGATGGTCCCCGAACGAAAGAAGCGGGAAATTGGAAGCAGGATCGCCAATCGAGAACGCGGTCACCTCCATGCCATCCAGAGCGTGCTTGCGGAGCAGCGAGGTGTGCACGATCTCCGAGAGACCGACGGGCGAACCGGCTGAGAGGGAGATGCAGCAGGAACGGGATGGCTGTACATCTCACGCACCGGAATCGTACACAGAAAAGTAAAAAGTCGGGACTTGGAAGGTCGGAGAGAACGCGACAGACTGGTGGCAAATGAGGTGGTCGGGCAGGGCAAGGGCCGCCGCTGGGTCACCGTCGTCGGACTCGGGCACATCGCGAGTGGTCGGTCGCTTTGAAAGCGGGGTCGTTCTGTACATGTATCCATAGCCAGGGGAGCGTTCTATCCAAGTCCAACCATGCTTGTGCCGGACGAGCGCTTTGCAAGCCGTCTCGAACTGCGAGCGGGTCAGTGTCATGGGTGGCGTGGGAACAGCTATAGCAGTACACGGATTAAAGTTCAAGCCACACATTGGACCCAGCATCCAAGCCAACTCCACCCCGTCCTCATCCTCGTCATGGCTGTAGGAAAGGTAACCCACATACCCTTCGACTCTTCGCTTGCTCACGGCCGTTCAGAACAAGCGTCTCTCCAAGGGTAAGAAGGGTATCAAGAAAAAGGTCGTCGACCCCTTCTCTCGCAAGGGTATGTCTTTCTATGTTCGGTCTAAACATCGACCCATCATCTCTTAGAGTGGTATGATGTCAAGGCACCATCCACGTTCGAAGTCAAGAACGTCGGAAAGACCCTCGTCAACCGATCCCAAGGATTGAGTATGCGTTTTCTCCTGGCTTAACTTCCTTTTCTTTCTAACGCTACCCTGTAGAGAATGCCAACGACTCGCTAAAGGGTCGTATCATCGAGGTCTCCCTCGCAGATCTCAACAAGGACGAGGAGCAGTCCTTCCGCAAAATCAAACTACGGATCGATGAGGTGCAGGGGAAAAACTGTCTCACCAACTTCCACGGCATGGACTTCACGTCGGACAAGCTTCGTTCCCTCGTCCGTAAATGGCAAACGCTCATCGAGGCACACGTCGATGTCAAGACCACGGACGGCTATCTTCTTCGTCTCTTTGCTATCGCCTTCACAAAGCGCCGTCCGAACCAAGTCCGCAAAACCACCTACGCTCAATCAAGTCAGATCCGCGAGATCCGTAAAAAGATGTTTGAGATTATGACTCGGGAAGCAACAAGCTGCGATCTGAAGGAGTTGGTGCAAAAGTTTGTTCCCGAAGCTATCGGTCGTGAGATCGAGAAGAACACCCGCAATATCTACCCACTACAAAACGTTTACATCCGCAAAGCCAAGATCCTCAAGGCTCCTAAATTTGACGTGTCTAAACTACTTGAGCTCCATGGCGAGTCGACTGACGTGAGTGTCGTGACTTTTTTTCAATGCGTTCGAGCACTCACGAAGAACAACAGGAGACGGGCACACGAGTAGTAAAGGAGTTCAAGGAGCCCGAGATCCTGGAGTCTGTCTAAAACGTCCTCGCCTTGCTATCTACCTTTGTACTCACGCTAGTCATGACTGTCACAAGGGTACTACCGAGCTATGTTGATGACTTACCCACGAGCCGTTAAAGTAAATATTAGTCAGTCGGCATGACAGCGGACCGCTTCGTTGGGAACTTCGGAGAGAGGTAATCTATGACAATTCAAATTCGTACATTCCGTCATCCAAATCGTTCAGGGCAGCCGAAGTAATTCAACTTCCCCTTGACCTGCTTTTTTTTTCCCCACCGTTCACTCTGCCCTGCACAGACATATACCAGCCGCCTCGAGCCCTCTAGAGCATGTCCGACATCGATTTTCTCCAGAGCATCGTTACAAGACACCCTGATTTTCCTAGACCGGCACGTTCCCCTTCCCGTTTTCTCGTGTCATTCATTTTCATCTGTGAACCCACTGGGCCAACAGGGTGTCACCTTTCTCGACATTTTCCCCATCTTTCGTGATCCCGTCGCATTCGAGACGCTGATCACCCACTTTGTCTACCATATCACCTCACACACGATACCCAAGTCAGTCCGCAAGAAAGTAGACGTCGTCGTCGGTCTGGACGCGAGAGGGTTCCTCATCGGACCGCTCATCGCTCTCCGGCTGGGTGCCGCCTTCGTACCAGTAAGGAAGAAAGGGAAGCTCCCCGGACCATGCAAACAAGCATCCTACGAAAAAGAATACGGTGGCGTGCGTCGAAACCCTTGTCTGCGCGTATCTTCTTGATCCGTTTTCGGACAGGACACGTTCGAGATGCAAGACAGCGCTATCCGGCCCGGACAGAACGTCGTCATCGTCGATGACCTCATCGCTACGGGTGCGTGTCCATGCTCGCGACCCACGGCGGCGTCGTCGCTTATATTACTGCACGGTTTTTTCTAGGTGGCTCTGCAGGCGCAGCAGGCGCGCTCGTCCGCATGCAGGGTGGAAATATCTTGGAATATCTGTTTATTGTGGAAATATCCGCGTTGCGAAAGAATTGGAACATTGAGGATCCTGTTTATTCGATCATCCAGGAATAGTCTTTCGATCGGCGTCAGGAGTGTTATCCTTATTGCCGGTCTTTTTGGCAGAGTATATTTGGGTCCTGCGCGTTGTACATAGAGCGGATATTGTATGTGTGTAATTCTCCCTGGTCATGCGAAATCGAGTCGACCAGATTAAAAAGTGTGCATGGAGCTCTGCGGTGCTAAGTGGCGGTGCAAATCAAACACAAGCACTGGCATCGATAGCGAGGGATTCTCCGAGCCGCGGTGAAAGCAAACTGTATGTACATACTACAGCGACTCGCCACTCCGGTCTGATCGTGTGGCGGGCCGATTTCCATGCGAAGCGACGCACGTATATACCTATACGTACATGTATTACGTTCGATCATCTCGCGTGCCGATGTCCCAGTTTCAGACTTTCAGACCGTCGTTACTGCCGAGTATGAATCTAGATAGATACCCGAGGTTCGTCATTATCCGACAACCTGGATCATCAATCAAACCTTGTGATGAAACCGGCAAACACCAATTAGCGGCGATAGGATCAAGTTACCATCTGTACTTTTACAGGCCAGTGCTCAAACAGAGTGAGATAGATAGTGTGGTCGGACAGGTCTAGGCCTTGGCCCTAGAACACTAGCAATAGCATTAAACCAATAACCGGGTGTTCATCAAAGGATGCCCGTTGATGTAGAGTACATGAAGCGTCTCGCCCTGATTATCATGTCTATCTCTTCCAGCCTTGGGTTGACTGGACCATGCATCTGAATCAATGGCAAACAGAACGTTACCGTAGCCGAACGCGCCAGAAGTATCCAGCATGGCGTCAATATTCTTCCCTGCCGTTTGCGGTATCAGTACGAGCGCAACATCCTGGAGCTCTCCCGCCGCCGCCACTTCGTCTGCGGTAGCCGAAGGGCTGATGGCCAAGTCATCCGTGTTAACTACGATGACCCCCGAGGCACCTGCGTCCCGAGCGTAGACGAGTTTCTCTATGAAAGCACAATCACCCCTCCATACGAGCACGGTATCGCCACCAAAATCTTGATCAAAGGGTTTGCATCCGAGTGGGTTGGTGGTATCTCTTCGAATCCGAACCCCTTTGGCGCATCCAAACGTCAACGACTCGGCGGTCTCTGTTCGGGTGATATCTGCACCAAACACGGCAGGATGGGCGGTCACGTGAAACTCTGCGTTCAAATCTAGCATCCCAGGGCCCGTTGGAAGTAGAGGATCCATCGTGTCGAGAAATATCCTCAGACGAACGTCGGATCTCTGTGCAATTTTAAATTCATCTTCGGCCAAGAGCAGGGCTGTATCGTTGATATAGACCAACTGTCCAGTGCGAACAGCGTGTGGACCGACTAGTGCACACGCAGAACTGAGTACTAAGCTCAGCGGAGACGGAGGCACACTTACGTTTGGTGACATCATATCCCTTTCCATCAAGGCGACTGACGATACGAGCTCGTATTCCTGTTACATTTTGGAGTAGAAAGCCATCCGCTACTAGTTGCAATTTTTGGTTTCCTGGATTTGGGTCCTCTGCGACCTTACGACCCCCTGGAGACATGATGAAATCGTATGCCTGTCAACACGGAGTCAGCCACCAGGCAATGGATCTAGAAAATGTATCTCACGAATGGATCGACTTGGGGTACCGAACACCAGCCGTCGGGGGACCAATAGTGTTCGTCGAGCGGTTGAGGTCTCAACCCGACCAACTCTCTTGCATAATCGATGTCGGGGCGCGAGCCGACTCCAAGTACGAGACTATCCACAATGCCATTTGGGACGAACCCTTGGAATGGGTGATAAGCAGGGCACTGGAGGCTTTCTTCTCTACGAAGCCGTCGACGAGCTGGTGACATAGGTCGAAGAACTTCTTGGGGAAGGGAAATAATATGACCCTCCGTGGTCAAAACATAATGTGAATCATCATTGTTCAGGTGGTTTTCTTCATCAAACAAAAGATATAGATACTGCAGCACATCATCAAGACTTTCTTTAGAGTCTTTTGAGAGCAGATAACATTACCTTCAATGTTTCCGAGAGCGCAAACGATTCCATCCTGTCGTCCCTTGCGTTGGTACGCAGGTCCTTGATGCCGGTGAGTCCGCAATCTACCTTAGCCCTAATAGTAAGGTCTCTCAAGATGCGCTCTCCAACGTCAAGGTAGTAGGTGTCTCTGGTGGCCTGATTCAACATCAGTACAAATCGACCAGATCGTTGGCGCAATCCCTACCCTATAAAGATACCAAGTGGATTCGACAAATTCGGGACGAAGGGGGTATTGAAAAGACGTCGCTTGCATGGCATGGGTGTCCCAGACTTCAGGCAACCCTGAATGCCGCCTCCACAAATTCCAATCTGTGCAAGAGATAAGGTCAGACCGATACAACGCCCGCCAGTACTTACAAATCAGATGGGACTTAATGGCATTTGCGATATCCCCGCCAAGAACCTGCAAGCCTGGCCAAAAGGCAGAGAGTGAATCTATTGTCGAATAAATCTGGTCTCCTGTATGTGGGTTCACGGCCCGATACTAAAACCAGTCGTTGATGGACAGCGAGAAGAATAGTATAATCTTACCCAGTGACCATCAGCGGATCGGACATGTCGCATCACTGCTGCGTACCCTTCCTGCCAGACATCCAAGAACTCGACTTCCCCTGCGGTGTCATAATGAGGGAAAAGAACATTCTAAGGAATACTACAGTCAACATACCACTTAAAATGTACCATTTGAGCGCGTATTCATAGAAGGAGTCTATGCCAGCGCCGATCCCCGTGACCTCCGGATGCATCCATAACTAGACAAATATCAATATCGGCACGGAGTGGGATCATTATTGATACTAACTCCGGTCCAGATATTGATGGTATTAGCTACCAAACCAAGATCTGATCTTCGGTTCCAGAGTGCAAAGTAAGCCTTGTAGGCAGCTTTCTCAAAGCGCTCATCGCCAGTAAGTCTACTCAATGTAGCAAACTCTAGTATTAAAGAACCCGCGCCAGCAGTGCCTAGGGTCAAGTGTAAGATACCATCATCAAAAACAAAACAAAAAAGACCAACAGGTATCTAGAGACTCTCCTTTCCGAACACCGTGCCGCAGATTGAGCTAGGAAAGGTGTAAACCTCAGAATTCCTGTGAATGCGAACAAGACTTACTCTAGCATAAGGAAGTCCGGTCGGTGTTGCAAATGCGGGCAATAGTCGTTTCCCAAGGTCGTAAGCCATGTCTAAAAGTTGATCGCGATACCATGGAAGGTAAAATGGTTGATTCGGATTGCTAGCGAATAGATGTCCTGACAAGAGACCACCTAGGACACGAATTGTAGTTTCAAATACTTGAGGTTTTGTATTCACGTCGAAAGAAACCCAGTGGATAACATTCTTGACTGCATCTTGGAAACCTGACGGATCTTCAAGTACTACTAGTGTGTCTAACACGTCGACAAGCGTCAAGGAGAAATTTCCCGAGACATCGTTGACTGCTATATTAGCTCTGGACAGAAGTGAGCACCGTTCTCCACGCAAACAGACAACCATACGGATTCTCCCAGTCCGGACCCCTCCCTGTACACGAAAGCGGTGAGAGCTTGCGCCGGTCAATAACGTGTAGTTGATGCGCTGATAAAACCAAGTCACCTCGTCGAGAGGGAAAGCTTCAAGGATTTTAGGCAAAGTTGGGAAAGAGCAAGACGAGGAACGCACCCCTTGACATGTAACTTTCAAACCCATGATACCATAGATCACGAGTAGTATCGCTGTACGGTGTTACACTCAGATCTCCCGAGTCCTGACCAAATTGAAAACATACCGGAACGACAACTTCCGCTGGCTTGTCCATACATTTGCTCCGACGGTCGATACCTGAGCAAGAACAGGAGCTTCAAGAACAGCTAATAGATAAACGATGAGTGAGGCTGGCCAAGATTGTTTTGGCCATTTCATGACGCACAAGACAACCTGAGTGACGACGCGACCACGAACGTGGCACACTCGACTCTGTATAAGTCACGTGCTAATAGCATTATCGCACCGCCGCACCGATCGAGTCTATCGACCGTCTTGGTTCTATTAAACGCTCAGAATTATGAGTAAGCTCATCGACGTGTCCGGAAAGCTCGCAGAGTACGTGCTAGCAGGATGGGTACGGATCAGACCATTCCTTTTCGCGAGCCTTACTTACGAGTATGACCATTGGCGTTTCAGGTGCTCACGGACTCACATTGTCCGACTCCCTCCTGCAGTGGAGCGCCACTATTGAGATCACCGGAACGCCAACAGCCTGCTGTTTACGTCTGTGCTAACTGTGGTGGGCCTACAAAAGGTACGCAGACTATTTGCCATCATCATTACTAGATGCATCACCCTCGCAAAAAGCTCAGTTTAGCGATGGAACAGAGTCTAAGTCATCCTCAACTGTTTCTTCTGCATCACATGGCTCAAGGCCATCCACCCCCGCTACGGATCTCTCCAGCACATTGAGCTCGCCTACCTTCGCTCCCCCAGTCGAGACCGAGGATATGATCCGACGTCGCCAGCAATCGGAACGAGCGTCGACTGAAATTGGGAAGTGCCTGCTAAAAGGATGGGCAATGCTAGCTGACGAGTGTCCCAATACCCGATGCTATGGAGTTCCACTTGTTAGACCGCCAAAGACAGGCATTGACAAGGATCCTCGCAAGGTCTGTGGTGATCTTGCACCGTTTAGTTATCGTGCACACCATCATTTTAATCAGGAATGTGTTATATGTGGGACTATATACGTAAATGAAGACTCCGAGGGGTGGCAACGTCTTGTCCCTGTATCTGCAGACCCATCGACACCGGAAAACGGGCGAACTTGGAGTCAGGCAGGACCATTTGACAAGGGCAAACCCGTCTCCCGTAACAGCCCACAGCCGATCCAGCTTCCCACTCTTGATCCTCCTCTGGATACTCCCAAGGTAATTTTAATCCACTCACACAAAACTTTATTGACACTACGACTAGTCGACTGCGGACCTTTCCTATCGAGCAAGTTCTGAACTCCGAAACACGCAATTGGTAGCTCTTCATACAATTCACCCGATGTTGTCGACTGAGCAGTTGGTCAGATGGCTCTTCCGGCAACTACCGTACCCCTTGATGCATCCGTGCAGGCGCTGGAATTGGCCCTGGGGGTGCTATCAGAGAGACTTGTTATGACCTGCACTAGGACAAGTCTCTTGGATCCGCAGAGCGTGGCAGCAACTGCGGAGGCGATCGGGAAAGTTGCTCACGCTCTTGGACAGATGAAGCAACTTCAGCATCAGTGTGGTGGTACAAATGGTCTGATCCCGTAGCGGGCCGCCACTTGTTGACGGCGTGGTGCGGCTGAGTGGCTATAGCATCAATCCTTTTCCGTGTGTTTTTAGATATCTATTGAAGATCATCAGCACGGGACTTGTCGAGAATGAAATGTGGGAGGCGGTGATAAATTTGAGGCTTCCTGTGTATGAGTTAGGTGATACGGAGAGGCGGTGGATAACTACCTGATAGCGATTGGGAAGCGGAGTGGTATGTGCACGAGCGATGATCATTTATGCCTCGTGTCGCATATCTAAAGGGACGTGCTGTAAGTGGGTTGCCCACGACCTACGGGACCATCCGGCTGCCTCATGCCCGCCGTAGTTCCATAAGTTCTTAAACCAGGCGGTTGCTAGCCATGCATCAGCCTTCCACTGCACCTTGAGTATGCCCTTTAACATGTTCAAGGCATTCTCTGGTTCTCGCAATCGTACCCACCATGATGATCCCTCCGCATTGTACAGCAATTTTCCACAGGGATATCCTCCGGGGGAACCGGATTTCCCGCCAGAAGCTGTGGCTCGATCACCTCAAGTCTTGAGGAGATCAAGCACAAAGGCAAGTCGTGTTCGTCGTCATGTGTAGACTCATTTTTCACCCTTCATTTGTAGAGGAGGGAACCCGTAAGGAGTCACATTGATCTGTGGCATCTTTGGCTTGGCTCATAATTCTATGTTGGCAGCTTTTCACCCCATTGCCGTCGCGCACGCCGACGGATGCAGGTGACTATACCGAGGGTTACGTCCGGGTAGACAGTCCCGATGCCGTGATGAGAGGTGCTCTGAATACACGACCAGTCAAGATCGACTCGGCTTTCCCTCCCCTTGATGGTCCTCTCTCAGAGGTCTTATCAGAACGCGAGCATGCTGGAGGATTGCATGACGCGACAAGATCATTGGATCGCCCTCCGCAAATTCAACGTGCTGGCTCGTTCCGCGGCAGTATTCACGGGGAACGGATTAATCCTAACGAGCCCATCATCATGAGCTCATCTCTAACCAGGTCCCCTGGGACAGAAAGTGATCATACCATTGAAACGTTGCGTACTCCGCCTCTATCTCATCCGAGTGACCGAGTGGTAGGCAAACTGTCACTGGCGCTTATCTATGTAACTGACTTCAAGGGTCTTCTAATAGATTCCCCCACTCCCACGTAACTATTCTGGCGGTTACGGTGCAAATTCGAGGTCACCGACCGATATCTATGGGAGTCACCCCTACGAAGTAGTTCACGATGTTCGTGACCCCCTCGTCCCGAGAATTCGTAACTTGACCCATTTTTAAGGCATATCTGCCCCATAACTCAGAAATCTACCTCAACCGACATGGCCACAGTAGTAGTTATGAAAAAAAAGGGCCAATCTACTATGTTATTCCAGGCGGAATGAATGTCATTTTTCAAGATGAGCAAGGAAACGAGATAACCAGGTATGGTTTATCATGATGAGTTGCCAGTGCCGTCTACGACGTCAGTCCTTTCTCAGAGTCGGCGATTTCAGTGGAAGGCCTCGTCCATTACGTCCAGGTCCCTTCGTAGTCCAAGATGAACATGGCAGAGAATTATATAGGTAAGGGTGTGTCATCTCGTGTATCGTCTATCCCCCCACATGCTAGGACAGATACGATGGCTATGAGAGAGGGCCTCGTCGGGGAGGATATACTGACCCACAGATCGTCCAAATCGACAGTCCCAGCAATCCCGGCTACCATGGGTAAGACGCTGATATTCTTTTCTTATCTGGGTAGTCCCTGAGGATACTTTCAGACGTGATAGGAGTTACCCAACTCACGGTTACCGCCCCGACCCTTCCTACAGACGGGGCTATAGCTCGGATCATTACCCTGATCATAGGGATCATCGTGATTACAGGGAAAAGGATTGGCGTGGCCATCGGGATCACCGGTATCGGGGTTACGCCGACTACCCCAGCTATAATGACAGGGGTTACAGAGACCATGCCTCGCAAAGGGAATACGGAGCTTACAGAGATCATCATGACGGGCACCGAGACCATTATGGCGGATATAGGTCCCACGGGGAATATATAACTGAAGGGAGACCAGAGGCACAACCCCCAAGTAGAGTGTCCTCTCGAGCATCACATCGGTCATACACTCATGGTGGTCAACTGTCCATAGACAGAGTGCCTCATCAGTACACCGGGTAAGCCTAATCCCTCTCATCCCGCATTAACTAAAGTCGCATAAAGTTCCATTCTCGATGAGAGACGGTCAGTGAGAGATTATGCACCCTCGCACACTTCCATGCAGCACCACGAAGATGAAACGGACATTGCGGGTGGGTTACAGGCGCTTCACATTTGAATCTTCCTTCTTTCTTCTTTCTTCGGTGTATATGAATTCCATGAATTCCGTGTCATCTATTATCGCACGCGTAGTGCTTGTCATGTAAATGTAAATGTATTATACAGTTTGATCATTGACCAACATTGACAAAGGACAGGAGTCTGGCAGGTCGCTGGTAACTTCGTCACGATCACTTTTTTTGGCTTTGATGCGGCCGTCGACACGTTTTTCGCTGACCAGTGTTCTGGAGCACCCTTTTTGATCCTGTCACTAATGCAATTTCCTCCCGATTAAGCACGAGGGTTCCTCTAACGAACTTGCCGACGCCCATCCCCAGGCCAGTCGCTCGCTTCTTCTTCGGTGGAGGTGTGCTGGAGCCATAAACCCGCTTGAGAGTTGGATGGTAATTGCCCAGATTTTTAGCCTGCAGAGAGATTGATAAAACATCGGGTGTCATAGTGTACGCATTACCTCTTCAAGAGCCTTTTTTTCTTGTTCCTTTTGTTTCTGAACCAAGCCTTCCCGCACGCGCTTCGCAGCCTTATTGCGTTCCCCTTGACGAAACACCTTTTCACCCTTGCCAAGTTTGGCCTCTCCTGCCAACTCCAGCACACGCCCTGCCAATGCCCTCCCCCTTTGAGCGTGATCAAGATCTAGTTCTGGGTTCAGGGATCCTGACAGTAATTTAGTGTGCACTAGTCGGTGAAGGAGGGCATCATTTTGAACGTTCGTCCTTGCAGAGAATCAGAACCTCTGAATTACCAGAGGCGCAAATGCAAACACATACCGTTCCTCGTCAGATTCTTCCTTGGGTGTCCTTTCTTTAGATTTAGGCTGCGCGGAGGAAGATGTAACGTTGGATACTCTGGACGACTGTAAGGAAAGTGAGAATTAGTTGTGATATCTGGAACGTGAATGCTGATATACCATGAACGATTTTCTGAGTTCCTTGGTCGTAATATTGATTTCTGGTCGTTTCTGTATTGACTCTACGAATACGGTGACATCGGGTATGCGTGATGAACTTGCGGTAAAGCTGTCGTCCTCGCCTGCCATAGTGGAATTTGTTCACTACACGGTGGAAAATCTGATGAAAAAACACATACCACTGTTGTGTTCGTTGTCCGAAGCTGGCTCGGAAGTGCTACCATCAGATGACGAGCGAATACCTTTCCATTCCTCTTTGAACTCAGAATCATCCCGGTCGTCCGTTTCAGATTGCTTTGTTGACGGAATGTCAAACGCTCTCAGAAATTGCTGACCGTGAGCATGCAGTATATTGAGGAGCCTTTCCTTGTCGTTCTGTGTTGTCATGGGCAGAACTGAGAGATCAGCATGTCACTTGGTGTGTGAACGTGTAGTAGCTCACACCAGGTCAGTACCCTCCGTCACTTCGTCCTAGACTTGGCAAGTCCATGTCACAGAACCGCAAGAACAAACCCACAGCACGACAAAAACCTCTCATAGAGATACCCGAAGAGGAGAAATGGCGGCTCATACGAGAAAGCGGCTTGCTTGAGAGGATCAAGCATCCCGACCAGAACCCATTGGCAGAGTCCTCACCCGCAGGTCCAGCGGCCGCCGACGAAGAGGAGCTTGATGGTCCACCACCACTTGCAGAAGAAATATTTAACGCACTCATGATCATCGTCCCGCACACTTTCTTCCTCGTCATGATGGACATGTAAGTATGGTGACGCATAGTTGCACACACGTTGACATGGAGCACTGATGCACGTTACAAGTTTGATACACCACCAGTACGCGAAAAGGGCATCTTTTAGTGATATTACAGGCAGGCTTGTGAATACATTCCCGAGTACGTTCTACAAGTTCAAGTTTCGATAGTTCTCGAACTCACGCGACTGCTAAGTTATGGCCATCTTCATGTTCTACAGTGAGATGTTCGGTTTCAACATCCTCCAAAATTGACACTGACGGTCGCGAATCAGCAAATCGCCACAAGAACAATATCATAATGCAAATCATGTTGTTTTTGATTTCTCTTGGTGTTGGCCCACGCATGATATGGCTTATCAACCGAGGATCCTGGCTGAAAAATATAGCACAGGCAAGTAATGTACACTTTGGAACCAGGAACCATCTCACTTGATGCATGTGCATCATTAGTGCCCCCAGTTCGCCACCGTTTGGTTGTATACGGTCATCCAGCTCAGACTGTCTCTTGCACTCATTAGCCTTGTCATAATAGGAGGCTGGGCTTGGTGGACAAGCCTGAAACTGTTACTTTAACTTCCGTAGACGCTTTCATCTCGTATATCCTGGTTACACATAATCATTGATAGATGAGAACCTAGCCAATTATCGTAGGTGCAATGTATGCCGCGAATGGATGCATCCACACGGTAGTGGAGAGGTTAAAGGCTCTCACTACGATAGGATACATGCCTGAATAGAGTCATGGCAAGAAAATCATTTTCTGCTCGATGATACGCCCAGTTGGACGAGACCTCGAGTCCAGAGGGCACCTTATACGAGCATATTACCGCCCGATGGGCTGGCGATCCACCTAATAAAGAAGCAACAGTCGTTGGTCAGCATTCGAAAGTTCACCTCCATTGCTCCTATAAAGTCTTGCAGAATTATGTATAATCCAGGTTGTTCAACTTGCAGCGCTAACTAAATGCCTTCTCCTTGATCGAACTCGCCCAAGAGAAGCTCGACCTTAGCCTACCATGTATAAAATTAGTATATTAGCACAGGGATAGCGACTTTACAAACGGAATAGGTAGTGTTACGGCCTTCGAGAACTTGTCGCAACACGCGCAATTGCCACTTCAAACGACGGTTCAAACGGCGATGAATTGCGTTTCGGTGAGTATCAATGCGGTCGGCAAACGCCCTGAAAACCCTGTCATCCCGTGCGAAGTAATAAAACTGACAAGCATGAACGTTATGCGAGAATTTCCACCACCGGGATACTCACCGGTATCTGATCTCCGTCGATCATTTCGAGTGTCATTGACCAGGCACTGAGCATGAGGAGGTCTGCGGTGGCGTTTGCGACGCTAATGAAGTTTCTTGGCATTAAAAACATAAAAGGATGATATTCCACTCACTAATCCTCAAGTGAAGCTATCGCGTCAGCCTTGCTCAGTTCTTTGGTCGCAAATTTCCGCACTGCAGCTGAGGCTGTATTGACGGGTTTGCCAGCCGTACCCGACCGCAATGCCAGTGAAACGGTTGACACCTGTGCCCGCACCCATTTGTCACCTTCGCTCATGACAAGGGTCTGTAAAAAGGAGGCTATCAGGTCGTTCTGAGATTTGTGCAACCCATAATCAATTGCAAGCTTAAGATTTGTTCCTGACCATGGTTGAGTCGACAAGTAGCCAAGAAATATTCTTTCATACTTAAGGCTTTCAAGATGACCTTGGTCTTTGGTAACTGTACTTCGCTGTCGTCGAGGTGATTTACCCAGCGCGAGAAAGCACCGAGAAGAACTATCGCCACGTCTCTGTGCGATTGACCTATCCGCATAGCATGAAGAAGGGGGGTAGCATCACCAGTCTTGCGCAATAGCAGCTATGCAAAGTAAGGTCATCCGTGATTTCTACAGGCCGTGAGCACTAACCGGAAATGCTCTATCTCGGATCTCCATAAGAAGCATGAGGTCCTTGCGTTCGATGGCTCTGAAGACTTCAAAAGGCTGCCAATGGCGTTGGCACTCTCCGACAGTTGAGGACGAAACTTCCACACCTGGGGTTCTTTCCACGACTTGGTGGAACTGAGCATTGGTATGTTAAAGCTCCAATTTGATGGCGTGGTTGGAGATATTGGAGAGGGTGTTGTGGAGACACTATCGCAGCTTTCGCGTGTTGGACTATCGATTTCTGCATCAAGCGGAGATGGCGGTGTAGGACTACGGCGCAATTGCCGGAGGATAGCTTTGGGAGCAACATGGCAAGCTT
Source organism: Royoungia palumana (assembly GCA_038089855.1). NCBI lineage: Eukaryota > Fungi > Basidiomycota > Agaricomycetes > Boletales > Boletaceae > Royoungia > Royoungia palumana. Next base: position 1,199 of record JBBPLQ010000034.1, on the reverse strand, counting down.
CACGCTGCAAGAAAGCTTGAGAAATGTTGGCGATAATGTACGCCGACAAGTAACCACACGAACCTGTAGAGGGGAGGCGTTCGGGCAGACAAAATTCGGAGCTGAGTCGACTGCGTGGTATGGGTTTTGGTGATAGCGACTCTGAGTTGAGTTGCTCTGCGAGGCAATGAATTATTGGGCCATTGTTCACCATGATCAGAGATGGGCTACGTATGTTATGCGCGGGGCCGTTGCATGCTGTAGCTCAAGTTCATGGAAGTGGTAAACAGGAGAGCCTCCCTAATTTGTATACTTAGCTATCACCAACGCTTTCGCATGCAATGCTCAAGGCCTGGAAAGACAGTGCAGATCAATCTCACTCCATACATCATCCAAATCCACCAAAAGGTTCAGAAGCAGCGGAAACCGACGCTGACGATCCCATTTCTGGTTTCGAAACTTCTTTTGTTGGTCCGATTGGCACTGCGGATGCCGCGTCTCTGAAGCACACGAGACAATTGAGCGATCAAGATATAGGTAATGATGTCTCCCATTCATCGTTGAAGACAACGAAAACGTCTTCACCTGGTGGTTTCGCCTCTGCATCCGCGGGCCAATTGCTTCAGGTCATGAAGTCTCGCAACAGTCAGTCTCAAAGGAACTTTGATCGAATACTCATCATTGACCATTCTCTAGCCATCATTATATGCAACTGCCTGGATGGTATGGTGTCGCCCGTGTACTTTTCTCCAATACTGACACCATGCCATGCCTAGATATTACCGACCTATTCTCTGGATTTTTGGCTTGGGTTGCTGACAACTTGGCTGCGTCTCCTAAAAGAGACCCTTCTCGACAGCAAGCATCCTTCGTTGTACTTCAGTAAGTGGGTTTCTCGAGAAACACCGTCTGTGGCTCCTTCACCCCATAAATCAGAAACAATATGGATGTTGATGAAAGAGCGACGAATATTGCCACTAAGTCTGGCTTGAAGATTACTGCATGCCGTGGTCCCCTTGATACTCCAGACTTGTCCCTAACCCAGGTTATCGTGTGCTCCGTGGATGCGAGTTGCCTCTTCTCGTTTCCTTCGCGCTATTTACGAGTTATTCACAGACACTACTTAGTCATGTCATGCAAGGCAACTGGACTATCTCACATTTTTCTGCCATTATAGTGTCGGATGCTCATTTGACTCTACGGGATGAACTGCCGTTAAT
>JBBPLQ010000033.1:0-106634 GCA_038089855.1 Royoungia palumana | reverse complement strand
TATTACTCCCGTCGGCGAATGAACAGTCGGAATTCGGAAGCGAATGGGGTCGACCCCGTCGTCTTCATCTTTCTCTTCGTCTTCCATTTCACTTCTGAACGGACCGTGAAAGCCCTTTCATCATGCCGCCGAAGCGCAAACGTAGACCTTCACCTGCACCCAAAGGACTTGCTGCCGGCGAACAGCTCAAACGTGCCAAGCTGGCAGCAAGCGATTCGTCAGCATGGGGATGGGTTGATACTGAGGCCTCCGACGCTTCCCAGGTCACTCTTGAGCACCGTCTCATGACGTGCGGTTTGTCGAAGCGCACCAGGAATCCCTTTTGTGGCAACAAATACGCGCCAAAGTCCCTTGAGTCGTCGCCTTCACCTGCTAGTCAAGGTCAGACCACGGTTGCCAACGGCGAACTCGAAAATGATGTCATCGTCGTGTCCGATGACGAGCCACCGCCTTGTAGCAAGAAGGCGTGCAAGCATAATCCCAATTGCTTGAACCATCTCGGTCAACTTCAGTGGGAAGACCAGGGTAAGTCACAGTCCCCGAACGCGTTTATTGGCCTCATAGTAATCTGCGACGCGCATTTCTACTAGAAAAAGCCAGGGAGTTGTATATCAAGGCTTCGGACTTGGGTTCGAATCCGATCCTTAGCTCTCGTGACCCCGAATTACCTGTTGGCTTGAAGGTACGTCATGGTCCCCTTATACGCAGTATTATGTAAATGGCGTTTCGATGCTGCGCAGAATCTTGGTGCAACCTGCTACGCAAACGCCTTTCTCCAGGTATCTATTCTGGACCATGCTACGTGTATCCCTACTTACAGCCATTGGAGGTGTGGTTCCGGGATCTAGCATTTCGTCGTGGAGTCTACCAATGTCAACCGGCCCAAGATACTGAGAATAGTTTTGAGGTCTATTGCTTGCGCAATCTCACACCCTCTTCTTCTCATAGTATTCCAGGATTCTCCGATATTTCAACTCCAAGTAATGTTTGCCGCTCTTCAGGAGAGCACACAGAATGTATACAATCCTGCCAAGTTTGCAGAGAGCCTCAAATTATCTACGTCGGAACAGCAAGATGCACAAGAGTCGGTTATTCCCCAATGAAAACGTATCTCTTACTGAACAGCTCTTGCAGGTTTTCAAAACTTTTCATGTCTCACCTCGACCAGGAATTCCAGAAGCAGCACACACCATCTCTTCAGACACTCATATCCAATCAAGCAGGTCATTTTGTCGCTCCTGTCGTCGTCTTACTTACATTAGTGATAGTTTCAAGGTGGATTGGTGTATGGAACCCGTTGTCACAATTGTCGTTACAGATCTGAGCGCTCATCCGACTTTCTTGAACTCGAGATCAACATAGAGGCGAGCATTCATTCCTTCATCATGACGGATATAAGTTGACATGGCGTCAGAATAATGCGAGACTCGAAGATCGTATAGCTGTGCTCTTACAGAACGAGAAACTTAGCGGCGATAACAAGTAGGCTTTCGTGTCCAGGATTCTTTCGACTTAACACGATTTGACACACTTAGATATTCGTGTCCAAACTGTGCTTCGCTTCGTGACGCAACCCGTTATACTGAACTACGCTCTCTCCCCCCGGTCCTCCATTTTTCTCTCCTCCGCTTCGTTTACGATTTCGATTCAATGGAGAGGAAGAAATCCAAGCACAATTTGCTGTTCCCCATGGTGCTAGATATGTCCAAATTTGTCAAAACGGATATGGGTGTGGGCAGTGTGGAGAAAAGAGAGGACTCCCGCACGAATATCTATGAACTGAGGGGGGTGTTGCTGCACAAGGGACCAAGTGCTTACCATGGCCATTACGTGGCTCAGGTTCTGGACACAGCGTGAGTTTACCTATTCATTTCACGAGTTACTGGCCCATTGGTGCACAGCTCGAAGACGTGGTTCCAATTCGACGACGAGGTCGTGACGAAGATCGATTTCCTAGGAGAGAAACGACATACTAACAAAGAAGTCGTGGATGTCGTGAATGACAGTGGGGTTACCAAGAAGTGCGTGCTTTCTCCGGACAGGTGGTGTTTCCTCATGTTTTCTTCAAACATCAGGAGCGCTAGTCAATCCCGCGCTCGTTCCGCGAAGAAGCGGAGGATCGACGATAGTGACGACGAGTTAGTCGAGTACGTTATAAGTTCATCATCAGATTCGCCTTCCATTTCATCTTGCTTGAATCCCACATCTTCAGATTGCCGGCCCCCACGGAAGCCAAGGTTTCCTTGCCCGGAAAGGCGGAAGGGTATGTAATGCCCCAAAGGATGAAATACGATGCGCTCAGTTCTATTTGATTTTGTTAAAATAGCGATGTCTTCTCCTCGAGAGACGCCTATATGCTTATCTATGCTCGCAAGGGGGAAGAGCCTTCGACCCTCAGCCATGCGCCAACCCCAAATTTTGTGGGGGGCACCCTCGATCCCATTTCGCCCCCCACTTTTATTAATGATGCATCTAGACTGGGCGACAAGTTCCAAAATACTTCGGACCCGGCTATTCTTGTTCCGCCGCAACGTGCACGAGACGTGGTCAAAACTCTCAATGCAAGGCATGACGAAGACTGCGAAGACTACTCCCGAAGGTTAGTCCCTCCATTTCACTTTCTCACACCGGTATGGAGGTTATCCCCAACCAGAGAAAAGGAAGTCAAGGAACGTTTTGCCGAGCTGAGAGAATGGATGCGGAGTGTGTATACGCATTGGCATGTTGCATCTGTCGAGGAGGTACGCGGTATCTATACCAAAACACACTTAAGGGCAGAAATGCATCATTCGATCCAGACTCTCCTGATCTGTCCTTTTTTAGGATGCCGCAGTAGTCAGTAAGCAAGCACTTGAGAAGTGGTTGTCAAAGCCGTTCGCAGTGCCCGAGGAGAATAAATCCCGTTCCCAATCCGTTTCAGGAGATGCCGATGTCGAAATATTGCCAATTCCTGACATAATATGCCATCACGGTGGACTCGATCCCACCAAAGCCAGCAACATGAAGCGTATGTCGAGAGTAAGCGAGAAGTACTCTTTGTTCCTTATATCTTGCAATGAATTCCTTGATCTAGCGAGCATATGAGATGTTGTCTCTACGAGAGGATATTGGCCCCGTACGCAGTCCACAAGAGGTCTGCGAGATTTGCGTCTTAGAATCTTTCACGGGTGAGTCGTGTAGTCACCTTTGAACCTCGTGACTTATCCCTGTTTCGCAGAGCGACTATACCAGGTTCAGCATCCGCGTTTGGTCGCTCAGTTTGATAAAATATGTGATGTGCAGCAAGGGGAACCGGGCTTTTGGATATCCAAAGCTTGGTTGAAAGGTATTTCCCGCCTGTTTTGTCACCACTAGTTTGCGCCACTCAACGATTCACCCAACCGTGCGACATGTGTAGGTTGGAGAGTTCAGAAGCCTAGGATGCATGTTCCATTGCATGGTGATCCTTCTCCTGATTCTGAAGAGTTTCGTGGACACGTGCGTTGCGAACATGACCAACTGTCTCTCGTGTCAACTGCCCGACGAAGCATATCCTCTCAGGTGAGTAGCGGGGTACTTCTAAAAAGGAAATGCCTGCGGGTGTGACGCTCGTGGTTGTTTCTGATTAGGCATGTGAGATTCTCAAGAAGCTCTTCCCGGATTGGAAGCCGCTATCCATCAATCAAGAACCTTGTGCAGTCTGCGAAGCTGTCATCCACAACTCAAAGGTGGACAAGCGCGAGCTGAGAAAGAAAGCAGAAGATGAAAAGGTAAGTACCACCGGCCGACGGACTTGAAAAGGTTGCCTTCCATTTCATAAGCTCATTAACGACGGGGCGCGGTAGGCACGATTACGACACATGCACGACAATGCATTAATAGGCAATACCCTCTTGCTCGAGAACATTCCATGTGCTGTTCTGCCGGCTGACTTTGTCCGAATGTGGCGGAAGTGGCTGAGTAGACCGGCGGAAGTTTCTCGTCCAGATAGGGTGGACACATCACCACTCTTTTGCCAGCATGATCACCTGGTGTTCGACCCTAACGCGCCAAACGACTGGGACAGCGATGTTGCGCTCGTCCAAATGAGTGAATGGGTCATCTTACAAGAATCGTAGGTTTCACTCTATCACCCACTATTCAATTTCCCACCTTATGGTTTCAATTGCTGTTGAAACGTATGTATGCTGACACGCGGGCGCAATAGGTACAGCTGTGGACGTGTGGTGGCCGTGGAGAAGAAATTTGTTGAAGATTCCGTAGGGGTATTGGATGCGAAATTCGTGCATGACATACCCGTCTGTCACGAATGCCGTTTGAAACGGTAAGTTGGCGCACTTGCTTCCATATCCGCTAGGGTCGAATGCACGCCCTTCCGCCTGCTGTACACCCCTTCCGTTTATAGCCATTCTGACAGCGCATTTTCATTCTTGTTGACCAGGCGCCGGGATTACAGCCTCACCGACATCACCGTGCGGTTCTTGGCTTCGAAACTTGTTGCAGGTGGTGAACACGACGAGGGGCCACAACGCGGCAGCCAGCCCACGAAGCAAGAGTCTGGACCGCGCGCAACGGGTGGAACAAGGCAATCTAAACGCATTCGTCAGGGGAGGGACAGACAAGAGTACACGCAGCTGAGAATCACCAAGTCAACGACTGTCAAAGACATCAAAATCCAGGTTCGTCGCCGTCACCTCACTTGTGCGTTATCGATCTTTTTTTTTTTTTTTCACACGTTCTTTTTAAAGCTGCATGGATTGCTCAAAATTCCTACCATTTGCCAAAGGCTGTTTTACAAGGACCAGGAACTCCTTGATAACGCGGTGACAGTCGAATCTTTGGGTATATTGATGAACGATACCCTTGACCTTCGGGAGGAAGCTGAGAATGAAGATAACCTCTCGAAAAGTCCAGATGGGCGTGCGAGCAAACGACGAAAGGAGGAGAGGGGGTTTGGTGGAACTTTATTGGCAACATCAACGTCTTACGCAAGCCTCTCTGCTGACACTGCTACAAGTTCCGAAGGCGAAGGGCACGAACCACCCAAGCGCTGTCCGGCTTGTACTTTCGCCAATCCCATGGACAGTCTCCTTTGCACGATGTGCAAGCAAAAGATGGATGTGGTGTAACAGTGCTATTGTCCTGGTATCTCATATGAGTACAGATAATGCTTTAGTTAATCAGCCTGCTTTTTTCTCTTTTACAAGTAATTGACTGGAGATGATTGGAAGAAATATGCAGCAATTCTATGATTGATGAGGCAGACCACCAAAAAGGAGATTCGAAACCCAAGCAGCAACAAACAGGAAACACACAAAGAAAAGAAAAGAAAAAAAAAACCCAAACCATATGACACCCATATGACGTGTTACAGCCGGTTTGTGTCAGATTCAATTGAACTCTGGTAAAGGAACAGAAGGGGGATAAGGAGCGACCGCAGTTGTCGTCAGGCCTGAAGCGAAGGGTGCTGCCGAAACGATACTCGCTGAACGGGATCGAACAACATCCACAGGCACGATGTGTTGTGTGGGATCAAGCACAGGTGGACTTACAGGGGCGCGGGTCTGTTGCTGGAGAAGCGAACTAGCCGTTATTAAAACATCCACTTCGCTGGATAGTGGGCCTGTGATCTCAACAGCTTGCGCAACGGCGGACTGCGTTGCCACGGACACCTCGTTCACAGTTACTTGCGTGGCCGCAGAGGGTGGTGGTGGCAAGCCCGCTGAGATCTGGCTAGCCACAACCGCAGATCGATCCGCAGCTACTTGTCGAGCCGCCTGTAACACGACTTGCTGAGCCGCAGCAGCCAGGACGTTTGTCTGCATTGGTATGTCCAACCGCTGACCGGAAACCTCTTGATCGAATGCTTGTGCCGTTACCGTGAGAACATGCTGTTGCTTGGCAAGTGCTTGCAATTCAGGAACATGCTCATTGGATGCCGTTGACGCGATAACCTGAGACTGAGCCTCCTGAGCGACCCGTTGAGCGGCTGTAGTTAGCACTTGCATAACCTGAGCGTCGTGACTGGCAACCGGAGGGGCGATGCACGACGTGGTAGCCGACCTCAGCCTAGGATGGCACTTTCAGACAGCGGAGGCTAAAGTGCGAGCGCGAACTGACCTCGTTGGCGTCGATTGAGGGGCGCTCAAGTCACTGGATATCCGCCTGGCCTTGTGGACGTCACCATTTATGGAACTCCGCCTCTGTGCAGGGAAAGGACCGTCGAGAGTGGAGACTGGAGCAATACTGAGATGGAAGCATTGCGTGAGTTGCTCCTCGACGCCGTCTTGCAGGTACTGCAATTTACGTCAAAGTTTATCAAGGCCGATGGGAACGATGACCCACTCTTGCCACCACCGTAATATCACAACTCTCTGCATCAGGTGGCGGTGTCCCTTGTAGAACGTCATCCTCCCACGAAAGCCATGACGGAAGAGACGGGGAATGGTAAGTGACTTGTAGATTTGTTCGTGACGCTTGTGGATCCCAGATACGAGGTGCCCAGCTCCATCGCAATCCCACGTACGCCACGCTCGGCGGCGATCCAGCGACCCGACGGTAAAACGGTCGGAATGTCCATCCACCATCGGAGAGCTTCTTCGCATCTATATTCCAGATGTGGTTGCCTTTCGACTTTGTTTTTTTCCCTTCTTCGTTGAAGCGCGAGATGTACGGTTGGTTCCAAAGATAGGTTCGAATCTATATGGATCTCAGGCTGAGTTCTTAGCTAGGAATAGTGCGAGCGATAAGCTAACTTTCTTCATGGGAATTTTATCTTCTGGGTAGCCTTGCCGGGCAAGCTGCGGAATTGGTCAGGGTATCCATTCATCCGGACAGCGCGAGAGGCTTGCCTCCTCTAGGAATGCGTTCGTGAATGCTTGTATCCGGAATTTAAATGGACGGAAATCAGGCGACTCGTCTAAACGTTGCATCTTTTTGGCCATCAAGGTTTGGTGTATCGGTTCCCCTTTCGCGTCCGTTGCGTCCACTACACACGCAATCAGCCCCTTGGACGACTATCAGTGCCTGAATACTTACGATTGGAGCAAACCTTGTTCAAAAACTCGAAAAAGATGCGATCCACTTCTGCGCGGTACTCCTGTGGCACCTCATTTGCGTGATTGGAAGCGGAGAGATTCTCCGTCGATTTTCGTGTCATCGTCGCATTCGAGCGGCTATTTTGAATTGCGACCGGTCGTGCTGAAACTCTCGAGTTATTTCCAGAAGATGACTCGGGACTCTGAGACTGGGAATGATCCCCGTTATCCGAATCGGGTTCGCATTCCCCTTCCTGTGACGACGTGGGACTCTGTGCAACGAGCTGTTTTGTCGACAAGCAGGGTTGGAGAAAATCGAGCGCTCCGGTAGTGGTAGGTACTTCGGGCAGACTGAACGCAAATGGGTTGTTGCTCGTAAACGAACCGGATCGCGATACTCGCCCGATCGGTGGGCTGATACCGGCTCCCCCCACCGTGATTGGACGCGATTGAGACGGTGCAGTGGAAAATGTTCCAGTTGACGAGAATGATAATGGGGATAAGCCTGTGCTTGTGTTGGGTATTGATTGAAAGCTGATGCCGGACGAGAGAGAGCTTGCCGAAAGCGAGTGCTGATGAGACCTTTGCGAAACGGATGCGGATCCATCTGACCACGATGATCGAACCGGGGGGAAACGGCTTGGATGTACGACGGATCCTGACAAAGGGGACGCGGAAACAAAGTCGGCAGAAGTAGCTGGGGAAGAGGTGGCTGGAATGGGAAATCCCATTCCAGACACAGACGGTGTCGTTGGTCGATGAGAAAGCACGCTGAAAGCACTCTGGGGTAAACCGGCGGAACTTGTCGGTCTTGAAGCGGAGTCAGTAGCGTTAGTTGGAACGAATGTAGTCATCGAAGCAATGGCCGTGGATGGAAATGGCGGTGGTTCGGTGACAGACTGGGACATGATGTGAAGTGTGTCGTCCTGGGGCTCTATTTTCAAAGCCTTGATGACCCGATCACCTGGCATTGAAGAGGCGCAACGCTTACGGGACAAATCGGAAGGATCTGATAATGATGGGTCCACCGCGGTCAATTCGGGGTGAGTGGAGGCGAACTGCATGAGGGCTTGTCCGGTGTCCTGCATCGAAGAGACTGCCGGATGGCGACCGGACGAAGGAACGCCGGCGGGGGAACTGGATATCGAAAGGGCCGAAATGGCGGAGAGACGTTGCGGGGAGGACCTCCGGGAGACTACAGGGGGGTCGGCTATCTGGGTGGCAGCGATGAGTTCAGAGACGAGAGCGATGGTCTTTTTGAGCTCGTCGATCCTGACGTTCGCCTCGAAACCCTGGCCAAGCGAACAGGCGGCGCTGGCGGACTGGGCGGTGTGTGCAATGCTGTGGCACAGCAAGGTGAGCGGGGGTGGATCAGGATCACTGTGGTGCTTACTTCTTGAGCATATCGCCGACGACCATGAGATGGGGGTCAGAGGGGGTGTCTGGGGAGGCCTCTCTGGTCTCCATGCGGGGATCGAGGATGTCTGGGGGCGAGAAGATGAAGCCGGAGTCGTGAGCGGGGAGAGAAAAGCCCATGTCGGATGCAGAGCTGACGAGGGTGGCGGCGTCGACTGGAGAGACGGGGAGGACGAGGGTGGCGAGGGACGCCGGGGTGGGCATGACAGGGGGGGGATTTAAAGGAAAGGCAGGGATGGACGAGAGGTCGACCGATGGCAGGGAAGAAAAGGAAGGGGCAGAGGGGGCGAGGATCGGGCTCGTGTCCATTTGGGCATTTGGATCTGAAAGAGACATTTGTCGTTAAAATATATAAAACAAACAAACAAAACAAACAAAATGGACCGAGGACGAGGACGAGGACATGCAACTCGCCTGCAGGGTTTGAAATTGGTCACATAAATTCTGTCACAGGCACAAATCAATGCATCAAAATTGAAAACATTTTCTCAATCATCCTCTTTCGCTGCTCAGAGGTTACCCTGCATAAATTAATATTACGTAATCACGACCACCAGCCTCTCTCTCCTCCCTCCTCGTCACCCGCGCAACCCCGCCGCCTTGCCCGTTCCATGCTGCACGTCGCGTTCAGTCCATCAGCGCATGTCTCTTCTACCCGGCCACTATCCTTAGTACCGTCTGCTACGTCCAGGCGATCGCGACCGATCTCGATCCCTGCGTCGATCGCTGCAGACACATTCCATTGTAAATATCCCAAACACCGCACAACAAACGTCCACTTACTCGTACCGAGACGACGCGTGTCTCTCGTAGCCTCTGTCCCGTTCCCGGTCCCGGTCATCACGTGGGGGTCGGTGCTCTCCTCGCTCGCTTCCCCCCCGTCCCATCCCACTCCCTTGTCCCCCTGTCGTCCCACCCGTCATCGGAGGCGCCATCTTGCGCTTCTCTCGATCCTCCCGGAATTTAGAAAGCATGTTGCGCAACTCGTGGTAGCCAAGATGCATCTATCAAACACGTGACTTCACTTGTCAAATCATCCAATGCATTCGTACGGCATACCTTGCCTCCAAAGTGGTCCGCCAGCCGGCGATCGGAGTCTAATACAGATAGATACGCGCCGCAAACATCACACACACGAAGCTTTTGATGCCCAGAGGCGCCAGACGTGTCCGTAAGCTGCTGAAGCTCTCGCTACCCGCACACGTCAGCCTCCGCGATGCTGCCACTTCCACTGCCACTTACCTCCTTTTCCGACTTTTCGCTCTTCAGTGCCTCAATGGCCGCCATTTCCCGCATCGACTCGTCCACCTTACCTTGCTCACCTGTAAAAACGACAACGTCAGAACCTTGCCTTATCCGACCGTATTTTGTGACCAACCCAGGGTCTCGATCTTCTCAGTCCCACCCTGAATTGCCAACTCAATCTCTGCAATCTCCCTCATTAGATTCGTCGTCTTGGCATTCTCTTCTGGCGTCTTTTCAAGTCTGCGGTGCGCAGCTCTGATTCGCCTGTCACATTCATCAACGAAGGCGAAGATGTTCGACTCATATTCCATTTGAAATCGTGAAAAAACAGGGTCATTCGGATTCGCTTCGCGCGCTTGCAGAAACTCAGTTTTTAGTCGTTCCGTGTGGGACTTGGGACATGCACCCAAGTCCATTTTCTACAGCCAGGTCATTACCTGTATCGATAGCCTAGATTGGGAATACGTACTGTGTTGGTAAACAATGCGTGTGGGCACGTCCCACATAGAAAGTTCCGGCAGACTTTTTCGTCAGACCACACCAAATTGGCGTTGGCAACGCCCATGGCTTCTGGTCCCATCATTTGCTGTGAACGTGATGTTATCACCACGTACGCGGCGCCAGCCAAAGACGACAAACCTCCAAGAGCTTCCTCTGCATCTCAGCAAGTCGCCCCATGTTGAGAAACGAATCGACTGTGTGAAGTGACTTGGGTGGTGCGAGTTCAAAGGGTTTGTTTGTCACTGTGTAGCAAGGGCTTCTGAATAAAATGTGCGCAAACAAGGCACGCTTCGTCCTCCGATTCGCTGTCCACCGATCCTGTATGATACGACAATCATTGTATTGCATATAGTACTAGCGCCATACGTTCTTTCAGAGTCAATTGGCCATGTCACATTTGACTCATCACGATCGGGTCGCTTCTTTCTCGAATGTACGAGATACCCACCAGGACATCCGAGATACGCCAAATCGCCACCCGTGACATTCGCCACATTACATCCACCACGACTCCCGTATGTCATCAACAACACCATAGCCCAGATTTGCAACACCATTCACCCGCCGATTGTTCACTTCTTTGATAGCCATGAAAGAATCACACCACTGATCGCCGACCATGTTTATGGCAGAGTGCTAGTGGCGAGATTGTGACATATTACAAACTAGGACGACGCGGACCGGTGTGTGCTGCATTAGGTAGGTAGGCATGCATGGTACATGATGAAACTGCATGTGGCATGGTGACAGAAGTGATGTGGTAACAGGAATGAATAAGACGACACAGCGCAACGTGGCGGGAGGATCATCATCGAATGCTGCCTTAGTTTGCAGGCCCACGACCGGGACCTCGACCATGGCCTCGACCGCGACCACGTCCCCGTCTTCGAGCTTTGTCACGCTCTTCATTTTGGGTTAATCCCGCAGGTGCATCAGCATTCTGCGTTGGAACAGGCGCCTCTTCCGAAGAAGGTTGCGCCCGCAAAGGACGCTGTGGCTTGGCTTTGAAGCGACGATTTGCCCGGCCTTTTGGATAGAAACGCGAACCTGTAGATTCCCCACGGGCTTGACTTTTGCTAGTCAAACCCGAAGGACTGCTTTCCTGGGTGGCAACCTTGGGTGTAGGCGGGGGCGTGAAACCTCCGTAACTCATCAAAAGATTTTGGACTTCCGAGTACTTTACACGGTCGTCGCCCATCTTCGTCAACAATAGATGCCCCCCTTGCAGGGACGTGACCTCCGTCCAGGCGTTACCAATGTCTTGGCTCGTAGCAAGACCCCTATCGAGAATCATCCACACGACTTCAGGTTCAGCGGAGTCCAGGGCGATGGCGAGAAGTGACTTCGGTGGCGGAAGGCCGTAGATAACATTATGATCCTCATCCTTCGGGTCATACGACTCAAAGAAATATTTGAGAATCTGGATGTGCCCATGCTGCAAAGCGACGTGAAATGCCGATAGTCCAAACGAATTACGTTCTTCAGGATCAGCACCTGAGGCATAAACGTCAGGATCTGCTGTGATTCAGCGGTCATTAAAAGTGCGTGGCTCACTGTGAGCATCAAGCCATTCGACTAGGTCAGTATCACCATTCCGCGCTGCAATGTGCAGCAGCGCCTCCATTGGGTCTTCGGGTGGTACTGCGACGTAATTCTCGCAGCCCATCTTGATTTCCCCGCCGGCAGGATCGACTTCATCTTCCCAGATAGCTTTCTTAACTGTGGAAACCTCTCTGGCACGTGCAGCAGCGAATGCGGCCGATCGCAAGGCCTGAACACGTTTCTGCTGAAGCTGTGCTGTTTCAGTAGCTTTCTTGCGCCGGCTCTCGGCCTTCGCTTTTCTGATAGCTGCTTTTACTCTCTGCCGTTCCCCTGCCTCTTTACGTTCTAACACAGTCGATAAGCAATTCATGTGACGTTAGGAACGTTGTTTGCGCAGTGCATACCCTCTTCGCGCATCCGAGCTTCGAATGCCTTGCGTTCCACCTCTTCCTGGGCCCTGCGAGCTTCAGCACGTTCTCTTTCTTCTCTCGCGTTTCTGAGACGAGCATCATATTCCTCCTGAGTTTCAGGGAACTCTTGAGGCCGAGGGCGGCGCGGCGCGTCTTCGGTAAACGTTGGTTAACAACGGCGTGAGAGGGGTGAGAGGGGTGATACACATACAAGTGCGAGTGTAGCCACGCCCTGTGCGACCCCTCAGTATTTCCTCAAAGAGGAACCTGATGGAGTGTAAGTACTGAAGGAGATACAAGGCGGACCTCTTACCTGTAGAACTCGAGACGCTCCTCCGCATCAAGTTCGTATTCATCATCATAAAAGTACTCCTCGTCGTCAAAGAAATAGTGATCGTCGTCATATTCGTCATCGTTATTGTGCATATGCCCGCATGAACAATATGGGAGTGCCTCAGAAGGGGTATGATGATTCTGGAGCACAGTGTATGCTGAACTGAGCTGCTGGAACTGTGCGGTGGCCTCTTCATTGCCCTGGTTCTTGTCCGGGTGCGTCCGCAGAGCCAACTGGGGACTTCTGTCGATAAAGGGTTCGAGTTGGACGATGGCCACTCACCTGTTTGTACGCGGATCGGACTTGGTCCATCGAGGCCCCCTGAAAGTGACTTACAACCACGGTGTATCCCAAGATTTTTTTCTTACCTGCTCGAGACCAAGGAGGGCATATGCTCCGCTGATGGACGAGTGTTTGACCATGCTGGCGATGGAGAAAGAGAAATCTCGACGCGACTCGAGACGCGTTAGTAGCCAAGTCGCCAATTAGCCGGATACCCGGATCAATTCGCGTCTCGTCCCTTTTAACCATGTCCGCCCAGACACCATTACCTGGACCACCGCCCATCCCTGTACCGATCCAGGGAACCAACCATGATGTTTCTATACTCACGACCATCTTTGGTGACAAGTGCGTCGTCAGATTTTACATGCCCTCAGTTCACAAACGCAAAAAGCGTAGTCCGTATTTCCAGGCAGGTTTCGGGCTCATGGCAAGTCAAACAAACGCGTCGCGCTGTTTCACGTTCACATGAGCTCGTTTCCTAGGGAGTGGGTGTGGGCCTTACGGCCCTTCGTCAGGGTCTTGTCCTAGGTTCGATTGCTCTCCGTCGCCGCATGCTCGTCTCCCTCGAGATGAATAATAAGGACCGGGCTTATGAATGGTTCCTGGCATGGATGGCCCACAATGCCAGCGCGTCATCACAGCGTGCGCAGCACGCCTGGCTGCGTAGTCACCAGCTCAGTGTCGAAACGGCCTTTGAGCAGAGGAGCAATGGAAGCTCTTCGGCATTATTCAGGCTCGTAGCAGGGCCTGGGACCCACTGGTTCAAGTACCGTGGAGCATGGATGCAGGTTCGTCATCGAACTCCATTAGGTGCGAGCTAATCAAATGTTCATTTCCAAGATGAAACGAGAACGCGAGACCCGCTCCATGCAATTAATGTCCGGTACTCCATGGGAGACGGTAACATTGACAACGCTTTCACGGGATAGACACCTTTTTCCAAAACTTCTTACAGAAGCTCGGGATCTCGCTCTCAAGGGCCAAGAAGGTAAACTCGTCATTCGCACTGCATGGGGTATCGAATGGAAGCAGTTTGGTCAGCCCAGGAGGAAACGCCCTCTGCACAGTGTTGTACTAGATACGGGCGTAAGCGAAAAGATTGAACATGACCTTCGGGCTTTCTTGGGACGACGACAGTGGTATGCTGACCGAGGCGAGTATATCTTCTCATGTGCGTCGTAAAATATTGAAATCGCTACCCAGGTATACCTTACAGACGCGGATACCTTCTTCATGGACCCCCAGGGTCGGGAAAGACCTCGTTCATTCAGGCGCTCGCTGGTTCTCTATCTTATGATATATGCATTCTGAACCTCTCTGAACGTGGCCTTGCCGATGATAAACTGATTCACCTTCTTTCCAATGCTCCGGAACGTAGTTTCATTCTTATCGAGGATGTGGATGCTGCTTTTAATAAACGAGTGCAAACGAGCGAAGACGGGTGAGTCTTGTTTCACACTCCATTTAACAAATGTGGACCCTTGGTAGGTACCAATCCTCGGTTACATTCTCGGGCTTTTTGAATGCACTGGATGGTGTTGCATCGGGGGAGGAACGAATTATTTTCATGACGACAAATCACCTGGAGAAACTCGACTCAGCGCTTATACGACCTGGGCGTGTTGATCTCAATGTACTAGTCGATGATGCCTCGCCCACGCAGGCAAGAACGCTCTTCACTCGTTTCTACGGTGAAAGCGACGACATGTCTAAAGAAGATATTGACCAAATGGGGCAGCAATTGGAGGCACTCACGGCCACCGAAATACATCAAGGCCAGCGGATAAGCATGGCTGCCCTACAGGGTCTATTCATCCGGAAGAACGCTAAGGAAGCTGTGGAAAGCTGTCGCAAACTCTTCGTCGAAAGACGGACGTGATAGATCATGACATAGAGCATACACACATCCTTCTACCTACCCAATAAAAAATCAAAAAGTGGGCTTGCGCTTCCGCCCGGTATATTTTGAGTCTCGAGGAACTCCTTCTTTCCCCCTCTGACGATACAGCTATGTCACTGGTCTGAGTCCCAAGCACCGAGCAGAGGTAGAATAGCTCACTTCTTTCTTCTTCAATATCCAATCCTTGTCCTTCAAAGCCTTCCGCTTCCCGCTACGGTCGCGCTTTTTCTCTTTTTCTCTCCTCCTCTCAAATAGAACTTGCTCGTCCTCCGCCTCTAGACCCTTTGGTAGTAGCTGTTGCTGTCCACCCCCGCCACTACCGACGAACAAACACAGGAATAACTTTTTCGCTTTTTTTGAATTTGGATAATCGACCACGATACCACCGCCAAAACCTGCCTTTTGCGCTATAGAAGTAATCAGCTGTATTTGGTCGTCCGAGGATGGGTAGAATTGCAGGACAGCACGTGAGGGGTTACGAAGGGCTGAATAGAGTGTCGTGAAGAACCGATTGAGGCGATGCGGAGGCGACGAGGTAGGATGGGACGTCTCTGCGTTCAACAACCACTGCAGCACCGATATACTGCACGCCGTCAGTCGTCCGCGCGCCATCAAACCGACAGAATACCACGTCACCTGATGGCACCATCAAAGCTACCCGGACGGAACCCCAGCCCTTGGCCGATATCTTGCAGAAACAGATCACCATCGACGTCTCTTTCTAGCGCTACCTCTGCACACGCAAGGTCCGATGTCGTCGATGGCCATACGTCTCGGCGTGAATCGACTCACCAAGCATGCTCGGCGCAATATCCACCCCTGCCCAGACGTACCCTTCCTCGTCGAGGATCTCTCCAGACAATCCCGACCCGCATCCAATGTCGAGGAGAAATGCGGGTTCGTCGGGTGGGAGATTGAGCAACTCGAGTGCGCGGTATGTCATGTCCGCTTGGATCTGTTGATTGCGGGTGCTTGATCGACCGTCGAGAGTCTCCATGTCACCTGTGGCGGTCACTCACTTTGTCGTGTACTTTTTGGCCTCGGCATCACCGTAATACTAATGGCGAGTCGTCAAGCCGGACATGGGTTACCGTGTGAGCGGACGTACGTACGATCTCTGGTGGTGCTTGAAGTTCTGGTCTGGACATGGTCGGGTGTCTCAATGTCTTTGAGTGCTCAAAGGTAGATGATTGTGCTGCAGGGGGTATGCACGCAAATTCCCGCACGTGATCACCATCAGACGTAGATCCTTGACTCGTAACGGACTTGTCGTCGACGATGGCGACGACGAGTAAGCAGTACAAAGCCATCGGCGAGGACCTCTGGAAGGGTCGTACCGAGAAAACCGTGAGCTATCACCTTATCTACGCTTCCACTTTGATCGGACTTGACCTATTCAATAGAACGCCGAGCTCTTTGCACTCACGTATGGCGCCCTTGTCGTACAACTAATACAGGACTATGAAGACTATGTCGAGGTCAATAAACAGCTCGAGAAGATGGGATATAACATTGGGACAAGACTGATCGAGGATTTTCTGGCGAGGAGCTCTCTCGGCCGGTGTGCTGATTTCAGGGAGGTTGGGGAGGTTGTGGCAAAGGTGTGTACCGGCGCGTTCTCTCATCCACCGTCTAAACGTACTAAAACCACTCACAAGGTCGGCTTCAAATCATTTCTGAACGTCACCCCAGCTGTCACCCATAGTGCACCAGTGTCAAGACCGAGCAGTGTACAGCAACAAGGCACGGTGGCAGGTTCATCGTTCGTTCTCACCCTTGAAGAAAACCCACTCGCAGAATTCGTCGAATTGCCAGATGAAGCTTTAGAAGGCGGCCTGTGGTTTAGCAACGTGTTGTGTGGCGTACTCAGGGGGGCTCTGGAGATGGTGCGTAGCGGTGCACATACTAGTAACGCGTCGTACAACTGACAATTTTGTAGGTGCAAATGCAGGTACAAGCAGAATTTCTCTCGGACGTGCTACGCGGGGACGAAAGCACAGAAATTCGTGTTACATTGTTAAGATACCTGGAGGAGGAAGTGCCCGCAGGCGACGATTAAACTCACCTGTATTTGTAGGCGGACACCATTACACAGTCCTCTTGTGCAAGTCAAAAATTTCTTGCCAACGGTTCCGTGTGTCTGAAACTGTATTCGCATCGGATAGACGAGGCTCTGCCGATAAAATGGGTAAAGTACTGTATGCCGTGCCAATATCGCGCCTAGCCAAACCGGTTGACCCTGTTGAGCTTCCTCGCCGACTTGGCATTTGATTGCGTGTTCTGTCCTCTGACAGGCAAACCCATTGCATGGCGTTTCCCGACATAACTTCCGATCATCCTCAGATGGGTAATGTTCTCCCTCACAACTCTTCTCGCTTCCGACTCGATCTTCAAGCTTTTCAGTGGATCCGCAGGACCAGGTACCGAGTCTTCGAAGGCTTTTCGACGAATGTCCTCTATAGGCGCAGAGACAGGGAGGGGTTTAAAATTGGAGGTAGCAAGTGGCATACGCCGAAGGGGAGGTGCAGTGGAAGGAGAGGCGAGAAAGGAGGCGAGTTCGGTGACCTGGGTCGGCGTCAAATCCCGTATCTTTTGGCGGTCGTGGATTTGTAGTCGTGCACAGAGACGATGGGCTGTCTTGTTTCCAACACCGTAGAACGTAGTCAACGCTTGCTGGTCGGCATGGGTCAATGAGAACGGTGCGCTTCACTAGCACGTACCCTTGCGTATTGCAGGTCATGCAGGAGGACGCCGAGCACATGGACCATCTTCCAAGTGGTAGAAGAAAGACCAACCAATTTGATACTCCGCCGCACACTTTCTGTGATCGACCTGACTTCACACCGCAAAGATGTCTACTAACAAGGCAGAAGGACGCCGTCAGGACGAGCTCATCAAACAGCGTTTGCAGAACCGCGAAGAGTACGAGCGGCAAAAACAAAACCTCATCAACGAAACCGAAAAGTCACGTCCATCAGCGAACAAGTTCGTCGGGCAACATGACTCCATGGAAGATACCCTCAAGAATAACACAATTGGCCTCGTGCATCTGGAAGATTTTCAGCAGAGGAGGAAGGCGCTGGAGGAGGCAAAAGCGCGGGAAGCGGCCCGCACGAATGAGCTCAAGTAAGTCAGCATTTCTCTCGACTCTATGGCACGTTTCAACATGCAAGGATCGGTGGCTAATGAAATGTGGAGCATTTGCTTAGAGAGGAGGCAAGAAAAATTAAGAAACGCAAGAAGGCAAAGTCGACACTGTCCTTTGCCATGGACGACGAGGGTGACGGTGAAACGTCCTCTCGCCAGACTCCCGATGGAGAGAACGGCGAACCTGCGGTGAAGCGCGCCAAATTTGGCAAAAACCCGAATGTTGATACTTCCTTTCTTCCTGACCGAGAGCGGGAGGAAGAAGAAAGAAGAGAAAGAGAGCGACTCCGCCAAGAATGGCTTCGAAAGCAAGAAGAACTCAAGACAGAAGAAATTGAGATCACTTATTCATATTGGGATGGCAGTGGCCATAGGAAATCTGTGCTCGTAGGTCCTCCAGATCATGCATCCAAATCAACTTTCTCACTCGTCCTTGAGTGCAAGAAAGGGGACACTATCAGCTCTTTTTTAGAAAAGTGCCGACAACAGTTCCCTGAGCTCAGGGGTATCAGTGTTGACAACTTAATGTACATCAAGGTATAGCTCTGTTTTGTCCGATTTGTCGAAATATCTGACTCACCTCTGTATACAAGGAGGATCTTATTATCCCGGGAGTAGGTTGTCCTTTAGAGTGGTTAGTTGCCATGATACTTACCACGCGAAGCATCACACGTTCTATGACTTCATTGTGAACAAAGCCCGGGGAAAGTCAGGACCTCTCTTTAATTTTGACGTTCATGACGATGTTCGCCTTCTTGCTGATGCAACTAAGGAGAAGGACGAATCACACGCAGGCAAAGTTGTAGAACGGAGCTGGTATCAAAGGAACAAACACATCTTTCCTGCATCACGGTGGGAGGTGAGGATCTGATCTTACCAATTTCTGTCACATTGACGTATGCACTACCTTAGATATACGATCCGGAGAAAGATTACGGAAAATACACAATCGCGTGATTAATACTTCCCTGTCGATCGTCGACGTTTAACCTCATCTGTTGGGCCATTTGATGTGACAAACTGGCAGTACCTTGGGGGAAACGTTTAAACTCTTAGGCTTCATAATTGATACTCTTTTTTTCTGTTACGCGGGTAAACTTGTTAGGGTGTTATCAACTTCACAATTTAAATGTTTCTACTTGAGTCATCTACCACCGCCCGAGTCAGTTGTATATACAATGTTAACTCGGACTGATTTCTTCCAGCTCGTCTCATTCTCGAGGATACGATGTGGTCGGGTGACTGACATGTCGTTTGCTGTGGAAGTTGCACTGAGGTTTATGCGTCATCACGTTTTACTGTGCTCGATCCCTTTTCAAGCTGCCTCTTCGCGTTGCCGAACCTGTTTCCCGTTGATTCTATCGCGTTCTTGGGCAGATTTCATGCTTAACGTCGTATGGACCCCCTACTGCCCACCGGGACTCTCAGTTTGATCTGACACGGCACCATTGCTGTTCGTCGCGCCCTGGGTCTTCCAATGTGACCTTGGTGTGCGCGGTTGTCGCTCGTAAACTTCTCTTTGCAGCTCCTATACTTGCTCAGCCTCCCTCCGTGGTCATCGTTCTCGTAGCTTTGGAAAATGAAGCCTGGAGCTGACCTTTACCTCGACTGAGTGCATTCACTTTGTCGTCATCGTCCGGTGATGTCCTCGTTGCATTCTTCTACCCATCTTGTGTGCACCCCTTTCTTCTCCTGTGTGCTTAGCGTCCACCTTCCCACCTCGCTTCTTCCGCGTAGGCAGTTGAAAAACACATTTTCGATGGCGGTGATCATTAAGTCTGCATGCATGAAACCGGCGAGGAATGAGGATACTGACTCAGGCCCATTCGGTATCGACACATGCGCTTCAGCACTAGACACGCTTTAACAACGGTTTATCATTGCCATTTACAGTCCATGCCCGTACTCGGTACAGCTGTACAATTTACCAGGGGAGTTGGAGCAATCAAAACAACAGACTAGCAGCGGCAACAGCCAATGCTGCGCCAAAGACACCCTGGATTCCAGCCCTCGCAGTTACTCTGGCATCGCCGGCTAAGGAGGAATTAGACACTATCGACAACTTGACTGGGGAAGGTGCAGTGGATGCATTCAAGGACAAGTTAACGTTGGGTGCAACGAAGGTCGGTCCACCACCTGCGCCGACGCTGTTGACGTTCGGAGCGAGGTATGGAACATAAGCGTCTGGGTTCAAAGCACCGGGAATGGTGCCCGTAGGGTTCAGAAGGGGTATGTTGGTGACGTCTTCATTCTGGTACGAAGTAGCGTTCGCGACGAAAGAAAACACGTCTGACACAGAAAAGTACTGTTTAGTTCACGTAGGGACACGAAGAGAATTGCGCACTAGAAACAGTCTTGTTGGTGTCCTGGCGACCAAGATTGCCAAGGCTCCAGTTGTTTTGGACGGTAGAGAGGCTAATAAGGCACATGAGCTGATGAACTCGATCGAAGTGGGCATGATTCCTTACATTGAATAGTGGGTATAGAATGTCGTATCAGTCGTACCCCAGAGAGTTTTCGGGACAGCCCCACCAATCAAAAGACTAAACACTTGATTATTGATGGTGTAGGTTTCGTTCCTGAGAAGAAATTTTTGAGAAAGTTACTAGTACGCGCTTCGTGGGTCGACGTACTCGTCGAAAGTCAACAATATCAGAGTCCTCGGAGTATTGAAATTGGCGTCCTGAAGAAGGGGCACCAGCCAGTAGTCCAACCAATCACCAGCAAATGTGACGGTAGTGTCATGTGCATCGCTAAAGAAATTGTTGGCTCGAGGCACTACTAAAGTGTGTCACGACTTACTTTCGGAGGTTCGGTGTGACGAAGACCCACTGGGAAATACTGTTGTTCCCGACCTGTATTATACGTACACTTTGAGGAAAATGATCCAGTAATACAGCTAGAGTATACTTACGTCAACAGCAAAATCGTTGAAGTTCCTGATACGAGCGGCGCGGGTGGCATTCTGTCCAACCGAATCGAAGATTTGGTTTGGGTTGTGCTTGCGCATATAGTACGTATAACCATCGGGGTTGGTGAAGCTGTAACCCGGGAATCCATCCGTGGGCATGTTCTCCTGGTAGGATGACCAGCTGATATCCTTTTCCTCCAAGAGGTCGACGATCGTAGACATATTGTTAGGGATATAAGTAAGATCGTCACTTGCGAGTCCGAAAAAGTCGCCTCCGACTGATGCGACATAGTTGGGTTGACTAGGGTGAGTCACGGCATAATAATTGTTGAGGAGAATGCCTTGGGCAGTCAGGTTCTCGAAAACAGCTTGCGAAGCGGCCATCGAAAAGTCGGTGTTCTCGAGCCAGATCTGAATGAAACGGTCGAAAACTTTGCCAGGCACAAGAGGGGTATTGACGATGGTGCCGTTTGAAGCTCCAACATAAAAGGTAGATGTGTCTGTAGGTCTGTAAAACAAGGTGGTCGGAACTATGACAGGATGAGACCCAATGCTTAAGAATTGTGCTTACGCAGCAGCAGGGGCAGTGAATGTCTTTGCGACTGATGCTGAAACACCCCCAATGGCTGCTCCAAGAAGGATCGAGTACTTGATAATCATTCTGGATCGACTTCAAGTGCAGGACACTCGCCTCACGTCCAACCACTCATTATATACCCTTTTGTGAGGAAGTGGATTCCCAAAATCGAAGTGTTACCCCTCCGGGCGGAAAAAAGGCGTGATCACACCTCCCGCGGACGGCAAGAACTTCCAGCTACATCGACGCACATGACTCCGAGATCTCCTTCGCACGAACGTCCGCTCTTGAGTCGCGGTGCTGCACTGCCTTGCTGTCAATCTTCAGTGGCTTGGGAGTGGAACTAGCAGAGTCCGGCAACAATCACTGGCAACCCTCCGGAGCAGACTCGCACATGGTTCAACGCTGGTCCCATCAAAGTATCATGTGGAATGCAGAGCTGGTTGGCTTGAGTTCCGGTAGGCCCAGGCCGTGGAGTCTCGCGAAAGTAGCGCCAAGTAAACTATGATTATAGTATCAGGTCTTCCGTTGAAAAATCTGCACATGTCGTGTACTTACATCCAGACGATGGGGTGTAGTATGAGTGTTTTGATTTGATGCAGTGACGTCAGATGACGAGCCATCGGTGATGATCCCACGCGGCGCTTTCGGTCACACTGACCGACCAGAGGAACCCCTTCCACACTTTCGGGTTCAGTAATGGTGCTATAGTAACCTGCAGAAGAGGTTTTGGGAGGCCAGTTGTGTGCTGCTTCGGCCAAGTTAGTGATTTCGAGCTAGATCTGGGTATGAAACGATCAGATGAATGACACCGAGACCATAGGACCATTTGAGACACCGCAAGACATGGCAAAGACAAATCGATCCCCGGGCCGCTTCATGCACCCACATTCCATGCTCTGTACGTTGGCGCGCCGCAAGGGTATGACCGGCGTCATCCAATTGCAAGATACCTGATAGTACCACTGCTTCTTGGTAGTCTTTTTTCATGCTTATGGTCAGGTTTCCGCGAGCACCCGAACTCACCAGAAAATCTTTCTGATATTATTAGAAATAAGTTTGTATTGGCGGGGTACTACTGTCCGCCAGAATGAGAGTGCTCACTCGAGCTGTCGTTCCGATTCATAGGGTCCCGAGTTCCTGCCAGTGTGACTTTGAGCACCAACGTGCTTGGGTAGGCCCGTGGTAAGGTACCTTCCCGACCATGTGCACACGTCAATGTGCCTTGTTCATAATTCGACAGATGCAGTGCTTCGAGCAGTGCACCTTGTCGTCTTTGCAATGTCGGCTGGTGGTGACCAAAAGGCGAGAACATCCAAGGATTACGCTATTAGTATCCCCCCGCAGCCGAATTAGAGTAGGATTAGAACCATTGACAGCGACTCAGTGAGAGAGTGCGTCGAAAAAAAGAAATGCCAGGACCGTGGATTGAACACGGGACCTCCAGAACTTCAGTCTGTTGCTCTCCCAGCTGAGCTACCCCGGCGACGATGGTATGGGGTACAAATATCTGACAGCACAAGCCACCTACTGTTTAACATTGGACACACTGTCGAGGTTCACGATGAACGTCGCGAAGGTTTCGGACGCCATGGACATATAACACATTCGACACCTGGTGAAGACTGCTAGATGGGCGGCGGACGGACCACCGAACGGCCTTCCGACGTACGCCACTAGTATATCGATTTTCACCCTTTGACGAATGCATCACTAGTTGACATGCCACGTTGGCAGCGGGACCTCGACGTCCACTTCATCGCCCTTTTCGAGAAATCCGTCTTGTCGAAATTTCCAAAGGACAGCATAGTGGCATCGATGCTAGAACCATCGGACCTCCGACACTAGCCAAAATGTGCAGTCTTGCTTCTGCCGTACATACGCACTGGATGCACATGCAATTTCGCCGGAGGAACGTGAATCTGCATCCGAGATTGTCGCCCTGGTTTTGAGGATTATCGATCGCCTGGGAAGGATGTCCGTACATATCGATACGGATTTCTTGAATGAACTCAATTTGTCTTTGTATCGAGAAGCTGAAACCGTCGTGGCGCTCGGTGCGATTCCTCTGAGTTGCTCATTGCCGGGATCTCAGTTATTATTCAATAGTGTCATCTATGCCTCGTGAATACTTGTATGCTCGAGTGATTGCTGTCGTTGCGACGATCGGACATTTATCCCGAGGTGGTCCGCTTTACTGCTATGTCACGTTGAGTGGTTTGAGGTACGTCGCTGCGATGTCGCCGTTGATGGACGCGGTTTCTGCCACATACTCCCTTCTACACCAAAATTTGCAACGATAAAATGTGGATGGCAATTCATCGAGTAATATCTCTCTGATCTTTCGCTACTCACTGAGTAGTCTCCCACTCATCTCCTTTGTCAACTGGCGAGTCGCCGTATGAAATGTTTGATGTCGTAAGCATTAACAGGCGGCCATGGTTCTTGCAGTCAGGCGTAACAGTACATCCACCATACTATAACTTCCGAAAAACGAATAACTAATACTATTCTCTGTATCACTGACAAATTTAAATGTATATTTCCAATATGTACGATGCCAATGGACATGCAATCTGTCTCGTGTTATAAATTTAAAGCCCATGGGGACTTAGTGCTATGATACACTTGGAAACGTGGGTCTAAGTTATAAGATGCGACTTGGTGGCTTGCCGTCGAGCCCAGGAGTACAAAATAGTCAGTACGTTTGGATAGGCTTGGATCAGGGTAAGTGGTCGATATAATGCGACGTGATATCGAAAAAGGTCCACAAGAGTCCATGCGTAGTGATGCTTCGCACTGCGCTCACACCGAGACCTTGATAAATCCGTGCTATTCCGGCAAGCACAGGTTTGGGGTCTTTCGGGTCTGGACCTTGCAGTGTCACAAATAAGCGGAGCATCACAGATTATGGAAAATCCTAGCATACCTCGCACAAGCCGGCGGAGAGTCTCCCATACTCCTCTTGGCGGTGTGCCGGATAACGCACGCTGTTGAACTTTAGTCTTGACGCTGGAAAATTTGTCATGATTTGCCGAGCCGGACAACTGGATCAAAGACGGACTCACACGTCAAGCGGGTAAATAAATGCCCAAGAAGTGACACCAGCTAGGGAACCACACACAAAAGGGATGAGAGATACGGGTATCGGCAACCAGGGAGGTGTTGGGCCTTGCTCGCCCGAGCGGTGTCGCCCTAGGAGGTGACGCATAGCGTCATATTCAAAAAAATATAAGGCCGTGCCGGCAGTGTCGCGCACTATATCACGACAGGGGACGTAAGGGTTCAGCACAACGCGAGTCAGATTGGATCACGGACCAAAGTGTAATCGAAAACCGATGTAGAGACCAAGTAAGCCGTTTGTCCTAAACATGTCACGCACGGCTTCCAGAGTACCTGGTGGCTTCTCCAAGTGGATTCCCTTGTTCGACGCAATACTGTATTCGAGCTGTCTGCGGACCTGGTGCTAATTGTCAGGATGGTAGTATCATCGAACGGTTCATGAATTTTACTTTTACAAGCTCGAATGCTGTCAAACATCATATTTCAGCAGTAGCGGTTGCGCAAAACAGTACACCCACGCGCGCTTCCAAAGGAGATCAGGGATCCGGACAGTGCGCCGCTAATACCGCCAGCAATGGCGGCGTCGGATACCCTGTTCCCTGAGAAGTAATCGTGGTCGCGACAGTATTCTTTCGTGTCGCTGTATATGGTAAACGAAGCGGCACCTTCGCGATACTCAGCAAACAGATGTACGTCCTGACATATGAAACACTCACGGACGAACGATATCGTGACAAGAGGGATCCATAGCCCACGATAGAACCCTTTTACGCCCTCCTCTTGGTACACCAAGCCAGCTAGTTTCGGAACAGAGACTCGTATCTTAGTGGTCTGTAACCTCGACTTCAACGAGTCCAGCTGGGACAATTACCGTCAGGATCTGCAGGAAAGGAGGGCGTAGAGGAGGGTATACCGGGTAGCCTGCAATTGTAGATATGTAACTAGCCGACAAAGCACACACTACCGACTTGTTTCCTGGTGCAAAAGGTTCGAGTTGGACCGCGAGAAGTGGGTTCAAGGGAGCGTACGTTTCAGAGCATCGTTTAACGCCGCACGGTCGAACCAAGGATTTTTGGGCGTTCTGCGAGACGTATGAACGACTATCCCCCACCTGAATCTATGATGGAGTAAAATGCACCTAGTTCCATCCATGGAGCGTGATCAGGGCTGGACCAGCTACAGAGCCCGGTCTTGTGCGCTTCGCGCGTCGACGATGAGGAACTTGCAAGCGGTTTTGTTGGCGAGTGTGAGGGCTGGGATCCGGGAGGAAGAAGCCCGCCAGTATGAAATAGGCTGAAATAGGGTACTCCGCTCGCCGGCTTCAGTAGTTGGCCTGGCTGAAAACTACACGGTAAACTTGCCAAATTCGGTCTCGCACCCGATTTCAACTCATGGTCAAACGGCCTAAGCATCACAAATAAGCTTGCTAGATACAACTACCACCAGATCGCCGCCATCAAAATCCTCCAATCCGTTTCCTCGCTGGTTTCTTCCCTCCGGCACCTGGCCGACCACCAAAGGGACCGGGAAGTACTTGTGTGCTTGTCATCGGTTCTCGCGTGAACGCATCAATATCAGGTTCAAATTGTCGTTGCAAATGGGTGGCCTGGCTCTGGATTCTGAATGGCACATCCTCGGCAGTGTGGACTATTGGGGGTTGTGCAGCTGCAGCAACGATGGGTGGCGGCAGTTGCATCTGTGTCTGCTTTTTCTGTATCGCCAACGGAGCAGCGAGTGGTTTCCTGTACTGTGGGATCGGTTGCGTGCCTATAGCCGCAACGCCATAGGGGTCACGGTACGTGTACTCCGCTGGATCTGTCCCTAGTTCCCATTCGGCAAGTAAAAGTCGAACCCCGAGTGGACTTGAAACGGTTGAGTTCTGTTCCCTCTCTGATTCCTTCTCCGCATAGTGATTAGCGCCTGCCTTGCGACTTGGACGGAAATACCCAAACTTGACTTCAGGAGGCTCTTCGCTATACGATCTTTCCGTGGGATGCGTTACAGTATCTGACGTTGCTCCGCTTTCGGTCGACGGCTGGAGTTCTGCGAGCGGCCGGGCAGAGTACACATCGGCTGACAGCGCCAAATCAAGAACCAACTGCTCCCGGGCTGCCGTCTCGCGTCTCGCAGGAAGACTATGTCTTTCAATTCCAGACGCGAGGTCGAACTCCTTTAGGGATTCATACAAAGCATCGGGATTCACATATCGAGAATCCAGCGTGGGGATGGCAGTGTCTCGAATGTTATAATGCCACTGGGCAAGACCTGCTAGTTTCTGCATGACAGGGTAACAGTAGCTCAAAGTATCCAAGGCGGGCTTTGGATTGATGTTGCTGGCGGTATTGAAGAAGGAATTGTGCTCGTCCTCATTCATGGCGGAAAAAGTAATATCTGACCTTTAGAACATGTTAATGGCGGAGCGGTAATGGAAAGTAAGAAAAGCAACTATCTTACATGGTTAGCATATTTTCAGTCTCTGAACCTTGCCAAACCTCAGGTAGTCGAGCAAGCATCTCTCGAAACGCATTCCGATCCAGGTCTTCTTCAGAGTCGCCTACAACATCGAATAGTTCTGTACTGACATGAGGATATATATACCTGCAGCGATAGAGTGACATACCTTCGTAAGCACCACGAAGGTTCACTTCGGAATAGTGTCTTCCTTCAGCCGGACCGAAATCCGTCTGTAGCTCACTGGTCTGCCTCTCTAAAGCCACAACGTCTTCATCCCATTGATGGGTAATCTGATCCTCTTGGACTGATCCCAGTTGAGCTTCATCAGGTCTGGCGATGTGAATATCTTGCCGGTGGATGCTCCCACGTTCACATAGACGAAGAAACATCAAACCTACATTTGAGGGTAGCGGAACGAGTGCACATCCATCGTACATCGAGAACGACGGTGCATCGCAAGGCAAGCAAGATGGGACAGAGTTACAATGCAAGAGGCCGTCAGTGCCCCTGCTGACGTCGTATAAGGTGACAAGGCCATTCCTTCGAGACGTCAAAAAAGAGATCGAGGCTATACATTGATAAGCTGCGTTCTCTGCGAAGTGAGAAAAGGACATACCCCCACGGACGTCACCGGTTAGTACTCTAAGACTTCGGTCAAAGCTCCTGTAGTGTTTATAGCTCAATAGGGGCCGTCGACGGAAGCGATCATCAAGCCATATCACGTCAGAGGTAGTGGTTATGCGGCTAATGTAGTCGTGCTTCGGGCTTTCAAAAGATGTTACAGTTGCACTTGGATAGTCAAGGGAGAATATGTCCCTACACGAACTCTGTGACTGTAAATTTGCAGTGAGAGAGCACCCACCGGTAAAAACAGCACACGTACCCTCAAGTCTATGTGTTGGACTGACCTACAGGACACAAGAAAACATTCGTCATTCCGAGGGGTGATGCCCAGCTGGAAAAAATAGTCGTCATCGGAACTGATTTCAAGGGCGCGAATCATCTGCCTGGTACAAATGGGCGGTCAGAGATCATAATGGAAGTGATAATTGTGACATACATCGCTTTGCCACCGCGATATGTATTACACTTATATACCTTCCCACTGCGATTAACCGCAATCATATCAGGACCGGAAGCCAGGATCCTACAATCTACGATTGGGATGTCTCCTGTCTCAGTCCTCGTAATATCGAGTTCTCTCGTAAGTCTGGAGTGTTCCAAACGGAAGAGAGAAGCGGACGTATGGGTACGGATCAGCAGGTTGCTGTAAGGTGAAGAAATCCAATGGAGTGGCCCAACCGCAGAGGAGACCTGGAGGATTGGTGTCTCAAATGTATATGACGGAGACCCTGCGGGGTTAAATACAATAGTTCCCGGATTGCCAGGATGTAAGCGAGAGATGTCTTGGGGAATATGAGCATGTAATTCGACGCGAAAAAATACTGACAGTCTTACTGAGTTCCCTGCTAAGATCACCCATCGGAAAGACGACGGTATACTCATCTTGTGCATGATGAGAAGGGATAATCTCCAGCTGACTTCCGAGGAAAGGATCAAACTCATTCGAGTAGCGCACATATCTGGTGTCCGCTTGAAGTGTACTTCCTACCAGCTCGCTGGGAAAATCGGCATCAGGAAAGTAAGCACGAAGGTATTGTAGCTAAAGGAAAGATCAGCCATTACAAATGAACAAACAACGAGCTCGTACTCCTTTCTCTGTACGTTGGCGGGTAGAATGCTCGTGTATATCGACCCGAGGAGCACGTGTCTCGGGGAAAACCTTCCTTGGTTTGTCCAGGGGCAGCCATCTCGTATCTAGAGTCGATCAACAGGGCTCTACACGCAAATCGGCCCTCACGCACTACGAGACGCGTCGACAACAATGCTCCATCGTGCCCTGCCATCTTTCGCAATCAAGGTAGCTCTGCCAATCGACCCGTATTCTAGGTGAGGCCATCGCCAAAGGTTGGATTCTAGATGGCGGCTTTTCTGTATTTCTTTGTCCTTTGATTGGTCTGTTTGAAGTTGAGTTTCATGTCCGGGCCAGTGTTCCATTCCATCTAAGCATCCGAGACAGGACTTAAGGCTAGTGAACCGAACAAGTGTAATTTGTAAACGGCTACCGGATGAGGACGTGTTTGTGTATATTGTCCGAAAGCCAGACGTTTACGCTTCAGCCGCTGAAGCGTAGTAAATGTCTGGGTTTCGGACAATATACACTGTAAGTTCAGCGCAGACGGTTTTAGTGGATGGACACCGATCACCACGTGCCCGATAGTTACTAGAGCTTGACATAAACAATACAATGTGAACAGCAGAATC
Organism: Royoungia palumana; assembly: GCA_038089855.1. Classification (NCBI taxonomy): domain Eukaryota; kingdom Fungi; phylum Basidiomycota; class Agaricomycetes; order Boletales; family Boletaceae; genus Royoungia; species Royoungia palumana. Next base: position 77,508 of record JBBPLQ010000033.1, on the reverse strand, counting down.
GTGGCCCGGAATCCCGAGAGTTCAATGACAATTGATGGGCGGGGATAGCTTAACGGTGTACGTGTTCCAGACCGCTCTCTAGGCATATGCTAAGACCGTGACAGTGGCCACTGGCACAGGGTACTCACCAACAACGCAATTTTACGGCGAGAATTTTGTCCCAGGATGTCGTAAGCTAGGCGGTCCTGCCAGTCTGGGACAAGCGCAAATGAACTGTTTGTCCCTGGAGCTGCGGTGTGCTCGAGTCAATCGTGTTCGGTTTATCTCCCCCAGCCATCTCCTTTGCGTTATAAACTATGGCATCACTCAGGCGAGGTAGCGCGCGCACAGAAGACTTCGTTAACAACCACGAGGAGCACTTTAACAGTCAAGAGCGGGATATACTTCTTGAAGAGCAGGAAGAATATCGTCTGTCCGCGGAGGAAGACGAAGAACATGCTCTTGAAATCTCCCTATGGAAGAACCTTCCTTGGTGGAAGCGTCCCTCCCCATACTGGTCAGCACCCATTACCCCATACATCGATGCCTCTCTCAAAATAGTTTGACTCAAGGATCATCTTTGTCGGCGCCGTTCGTGGCATTGCAAACTTTGCCGCAATCGCCCCGGCAGTTACCCTGTTCACCGATCTTGCATGTTATGTCCACAAGCCAGAATACGTTATAAACCACGTTCAGCATTCCGTATCGTTCCCACTGGCAGACTCCCTCGTAACAGCCAGTACCGTTGAACCAATTCTCCCTGACAGCGGCAAGACCGCAGACGATACAGTCTTCGTTTATTTTCCAGATGGCATATACACCACTTCCTTGGACTTTACCAAGATTGACGAACAGAAATGTGCTTCGGATCCGGTCGTACAGTCAATCGCTGCAAAAATCTTTGCGGGTTTGTTCCGGTCCTTGTGTTTCCCTCAACTGTCTGAACTTGATCCTCAGTCTTCTCAACCACCGTAGGGATACTCAGCTGTTTCACAACCGGCTGGTGGGGATCCGTAAGTTGCACTTGGTGATACAATAGGCTTCTTGATTTACCGTATCTATCCAGATGTCCGATATCTATGGACGGAGGATTGTCCTGTTTGCTTCTGCACTGGGTGTCTTAATAGGTATCTTCTGTCAGATTGTCACTGCATGGTATGTAGATGTATTACCTGGTGGGTATTGGTTCATGTTACTGGGTTGCGTGGTCGATGGGCTATCCGGAAGTGAGTACCCTGGAGTCAAACTTTGTCAGCTGGTTGAGTTACTGAGGAAACCTCCAACCTTAAACACAGGTTTATCGACCAGCGTAGCGATGAATCAAGCTTACCTTGCAGATACGACGGATTCATCCACGAGGTCAGCTGCTTCCCGTGCTGTCTGTATGTGTTTCGATTTTGAAATCATCCGTTGCGCAGATCGCGATATTTCTCCCTTTCCCTTGGTTTTCTATTCGTCGGTGAAGCTGTCGGGCCTGTCCTTGCTGGTCTCCTGATTCGCTCGACTGGAAGTGTACTGTCCGCCATTTATTTCGTCTTTATTCTGCAAGGGATGTTTGCCCTGATTGCCCTGCTTATCCTTCCCGAATCATTGACCCGAGCAAGGGCCCGGGGAGCACAACGACAGCGGAGAAAAGAAAAACTGAACAAGGTACCCAATGATAGTGTGTTTGACGTCCGGAAGAGCATCTCTAGCTTCTTGGGTCCGCTCCTCGTTCTATTACCAGAACGACCTTCGGATGAGAATCCGCTCAAGCGAACAAGGAGAAATTGGAGTCTCCTCTGCATTGCTATTGCCTACGGACTTTTCGAGAGCCTCATCGTGAGTACTGCTGAGGTATTTCCTGACGCCTAGATGGTCATCGACCACACTAGGGCACTTCTGCTTACAAATTACAATATGCTGCAGCCCAATTTCAGTGGACGCCGGTAATGGTAGGTGTTTTGGACCAGCACTAGGTAGCCATTCTGATCTCCTTGGTTTATTGACCATACCAACCAGACAAGCTACTTTGTCTCCATTACTGGTGTTACTCGTGCGCTCTTCTTGGCGGTCATTCTACCTAGTGAGAATTGTATTCTTGGTGCGGAATGTTTCGCTTAAAAACCACACAGTTATCATCAAATATTTGCAACCCGCACCCATCCGGCTCGCCCCCACTCTGGATGAGTCCGTTGAAGGCGGTGACCTTTCAGCGTCCCGTGATACTAGTTCTCTTCCTAGCCCATCTCAGACCAACGGCTTGAAGCGACCTCTGCCCGCTTCTAATACTTCCGCGTTTGATCTGAAAGTAGCCAGGATATCTATGGGGTTGGAAGGGCTCTCCTTCATCGGCCTGACAATCGCGGGTACAGGCACACTCTTTACACTAGCTAATATGATGGATTCGTTAGGGACGGGGATCGCTCCATCCCTGGAGTCCCTCGCACTAGCAATTTACGCGAACCAACGTCCCCAGAACAAGAGCGAAGTTGGTAAACTCTTTGGCGCGTTTAGTGTTGTGCGAGTTCTATCGTGCGTATTTCATCCATCTTGTTAGGCGTCTGTCGCCGCGGCCATTGACTGATAATATCCATTGCGCTTGTGTGGTCCCGTTGGATCTTAGATTTGGGATCGGTGGTCCCGCACTGTTCGGGTTTGTCTACTCTAGCACGGTCGCATTTTTCCCACAAGCTTTTCTGATCGTGGCGTTGTGTGCGACATGGCTCGCGCTCTTCGTTCTCGCGTTTGTGCACGCCCCGTCAGAGTCGGCTTGGAAACGCGTTTCCCCCGAGGACCGGAACGAGGGAAGTCGCCCTGTGGCGAATCCCGAGGCTGTCACGGGCGGCAGGGAAGATGAAGAGCGATGAAGGACGATGTTGGACGTATTGTTGATCATCAATCCATGCATGCGCCGCGCTGATAAGACATCAAGTCTTGTTTTATATATCTATGTATTCGCCCTGGCGAATGGATACCCACCTCTGTAACTTCGATTATGTGACGGAAGGATTTCTGCCACTTGGTCATTGAACACTACTAGAGATGACTCTAGGCCAGGACAAATGGGGTCGTCATCCCAGGCCACACCTGCCGAATTATCGTATTTAGGCCCGGGATGGACCTAAGTTATGGTTCAAACGGTTCTACCCGGGCAGCACGCCGTGTACTTCCAAGAATCAGCTTGCAAGCGTAATATGTTCCTAAGCTTACTTCGTTATACTAATGATATATTTACTAGCAGCACGTTGCGCAGTGTACTCATATAGATGTACCTGAGCGACGTCGAGTATACAAGAACTTTTGTGAATAGTGACGTAGCGGTCCGCGTTGTATTGGTAATAGCAGGTGACCAAGCATAAACGCACCAAAAAAGGAATGACTCTCAAAAAAGCTGCTTTCACTCGAACTTGGACGATGTTAAGACCCTGGACTTTCTCACCAAGTCCACGCCAGATCCTGCGACAATTTCATGATACCGTAGCAAGACTTGCTCAGTCCGCGAATTCAGACGCGTCGAGCTCCACAGTCGCTCCCCGATGGTCTGCAGACTCGATACGTACAGGACTTATAGCGCGAAAGCGAGGGATGACCGTTTTGTGGGATAACAACGGCGTGCGCGTTCCAGTGACAGTTCTACAGGTATGTGTCGAGACTCGCCACGGACCTGGCACTGAGTGTTAGATAGCTTGAGAATTGTCAAGTGACAGCCAACGTTGTGTACAAGCGGCCAGATCAGACCGAGTACCATGCCGTTCAACTAGGCTCATCTGACCGTCCGAGCAGAACGACGACGCACCAAATGAAAGGACACTTCCGGAAAGCTAAGGTACCTCCCAAGTACATCGTGAAGGAATTTCCAGTCACACCGGACGCACATATTCCCATTGGTACGTCCTCGGGTTCTAGCTTTGCACAACACATTTAATGTCATCAAGGTACAATTCTATCGTCCATTCACTTCGTTCCAGGACAATATGTCGATGTCATAGCGAATTCGTGCGGCTCTTTCTGACGTTGTGTGACTCGCTATTTGCTGACCCAGCATGCCTAATAGTATTGGCAAAGGCTTTCAAGGTACTATGAAGCGCTGGAATTTTAAAGGTTTGCGAGCAAGCCATGGTGTCTCCGTATCGCATCGTTCCGCTGGAGCCACTGGTGCTCATCAGGTTTGTAAAGTGTCCTCAGCTTGTGACCCATTCGCTGAGTAGCTCGCTGCATTGTTCAGGATCCGGGTCGTGTCTGGCCCGGTAAAAAGATGGCAGGTCGACTCGGGGGTGAACGTGTCACTGTCCAGAACCTGACCGTCATGCGGGTTGATAGCCAGCTTGACTTGATATTCCTCAAGGGTGCCCTCCCCGGTGTCGATGATGCTCAGGTCCTGATTCGTGATGCGAAGAAAAAGCTAACCAGTGTGGCGAAAGCTCACCAAGCTAAAGGAGAGTATGAAAAAGTACTTCCAAAAGGCGTGGACGATCTGCCATTTCCAGCTGGCACGAAGGAGATGGCACGGAACCTTCCAGCAATCATCGAGGCGCCGTCCAAGCGTGTTACTAGCCCTTTCGTTCCTAGGGAATAGTTATATTCGTATTGCGAACCGTTAGAATTTAACACTCCGTCCTATATCTCACTATACGTTCAGCTCTAAGTCGCCGAGTTCACCATTCCTTATAGTCAAAAAAAGGTAAAGACCCCTAATCATAGTGATCCTGTACCATGGGTGCATTCAGCCGTTGTTCTAAGCCAGCAGGCAGATAACATGTATCAGATAATGGCTCGAGCCTGAGAAGGGCAGGAAGGTCTCATTGAAGTAGGAATGTTGATTCGGGTCTACTCAACTCATTTCAACTCTGACGTGATCTTATGGTATTCTAATACTAGCATTTGTGACTGAAAGACGGAGAGGGAGAGCCTTACACGAGGGTCTTGTACAACATACTCTCCAATCTGCAATACTCGGGAACAATTGCCGCGTAGGCCATAAATGCGTCCACGTCCGCTTCTGCTACCTTGGCCAGTCCTATCTGCGCCTCCGAATCTGCAGTCGGCATCGCCGTCACAGGAGTCAGACTAGTCGTTTGTGGCACGGCTGCGGGATCGTTCGTCCTAGGACTTGCACCCCCTCCCAACTCTGGGGTTGTAAACGCCGTTGAAGCCGCACCCGAGCCAGTGCTCATGCTCGTGTCCACAGTCGATCCGGTGAGCGTCCGCACCCGGCCAATGTCCCGCCCAAGATCCCGATCTGCAAATCCGCCCGCAAATACTGACGCGTTCAGCATCCCACCACTTCGCTCCATCTCCTCCACTTCGTCCTCTTCCTCCTCCACAACAATGCTGGATCCAAGACCTGATCGTGGATGCCCATAGGGCGTGCTGGTGCCGCTATTGGCGCCACTTCCACCGCTCCCGCCCAAAGGCCCATTCACGTTGGTACGTAATGGTGTATTCCCAGATGCAACCCACCGTTTCCCATGCAACCTTCGTATTTCGTCTTCAAAGCCACCTAATCCTCTGCCAGTCCCCGATCCTCCGCCCGTTGAACTGCGTTCCTTTCCCCAGATCCATCGTGCAAAGTATGCACCTCCAAGAGACGCTCGACTGGGGAAACCATTCGCAGGGGCGTTGCGATGCGGGACAACTTGAGCAGAGTCTACCTGCGTGCTGGGCATGAACACGGGCGCATTGAAAACGTCTCCGACCAGGTTGGCGACTGAAGGGAAGTTTGCTGCCGCACCCGTGACCAGCATCCGTGCTGGTAGAGGCGAATAGTCGTATGGGTCAAACGGAAGTCCAAGACTCGTCGCACGACTGCTCGGGGCAGATGCCGCGACAGGACTGGGACCTGGTCCCGGTGTCTGCACATTTCCGCGATTCCGGTTAACATTGGACCCGAGCACCCCGGTGGATATCATCCGTGACCATCGGACACGGAATGAGAGAACCTGACTTTCTAGTAGGCATCGTGGATTTGCACGAAGATCCCTAAATTCGTTGACTTTGATGCCTGTTTCAAAGCGGTAGATTCCCTTGACGTGAGATAGTGGGTAACTGTCGCCCTGCAATAACCAAAAACTGAAAAGTTTGTCGTCAAGTCTATGTACGTACGGAATGCATAACTTAGAATTGAAACACTGAGATAACGCTCACATACCCGATGGAACCGCCTGGAGGCACGATGGCAACTAGGCGATCGAACGCACTCCAACTCTTGGTATACATGTCTCGAACCAAGGCACGAGGGACGTCAGCATTCCTAGACAAGAACGTTCAGGAAAGCGGGAGTCGGGCTGAAAAACGCATTCTAACCTGCTTGTCAGCATAGTGATGTACCTCCGCTTTTCGCTAGGATCTTGCGCTGGGTGCGGAAATAGGCTGTACAAGCGAGTGGGATGATAGTGCTGTGCGGGTGTGAGGAGGGTATCCATGGGTCCAAATGAGAGTACGGCGTCTCCAGGAGACGGGCAGAGAGAAAGATAGGTAGAGAGATAATCAGATGTGAACGGGGTGACAACAGTATCTGAGGGGAGCTTAGCGACCTCGGAAACAAAATACAAATCATTACATACCAGCTTCAAAACCGTATCTCTCGCAAAGATAACGCGAAATATTAGCAACCTTCCTGCCGCTCACTAAATCAACCTCGCCGAGCCATCCTCGGATCCTCCGTCCCTCCTCTCGACTACCCCCGACGATCTCAAGGACACCTTCATCCCAGTGTCCATGGGCTGAAGTTCCTTGACCACCGGGATGTGCCCACATGCCGGTCGCACACGCCTCTGCCTCGCCCATGTTCACCCACTCGCCTATGATCATACTCGCAATGAACGTGCTCGCGAGTTGCACCTTACCTGTACGTGCCCACACATCCGATGTCCAAGACTCCCGGATACGTAGGAGCTGAGCAGCGAGAATGGACGCATTGGCGCAGGTACCGACACGCGCAGCCATGATATCTGGGCCTCCAAGAAGTGATTCAAGGGCTAAGGCATGGGTGTGTGCTGATGTGTCTTGTGCGACTGGGGTATTGGTCAACGAGAAGGTGTTCGGAAGGAGTTGGGAGTGAAGCGGGAGTCGCGAGTCCAACGCAGGAAATGAGTGGATCGGGGTCGATTTCCACCAGACGACAGCATGCTGTACATGTCGAAGGTCGGATCATCGACAAAAACAAAAGAAGAGACAGCAACGACCACGTCAGACACACCTGAGCACAACCGCCAATCGATTTGATCCTCGTCACGTCATGGTTCCGAGAAAGTTTTTCGAGGAGAAAATCTTCGGGTGTATGTGGTGTTGAGGCACGTGCCGAATAAGGTTACGATCGAGATTATAAAAAAAGCCAAATTTGTGAAGATTTTGGTTCCGCGAAATACACATACCTAGGGCCTTTACCCACATATCAACCGGCGTCGTGTAAGCATCCCCTGGCGTGGTGAATATACCACCCTGGGTCCTATTCGATGCTCAGCATGCGATTTGGGGCCAGAAGTATAGATGGTCCAACAGGGATGGCATCGACGAAGAAGGGACACATGGATCAACACTCACTGATATTCCGATAACTCGGAATCAAAATCTACACACTCGACCCCTACTAGCTCCAGGCTCTCATCGACGATCGATGCACGCAGCTGATCGGTGGCGAGTTCAAGTCCAAGGAATAATGCAGGTCCGGTCTTAGGTCCTGGGGCCATGTTTCGTAGATCGGGAAGAGCGTATTTGCAGATTTTACAGATGATGAATTGAAAGAAGTGTCTGGGAAAATGAACAAGGGCCTCGAGCCAACCGCCCAGCAGGGCTTGTTAAATACACTGGCGTGGGAAGAAACATGAACTTGGTTAGCGCGCGCCCGGCAAACCTTACCGGATAGACCTGCATTGCAAGTTCAAATTAACGGAGAAAAGGAAGGTTCGCACTAGTTACGACTTTCTAACGATACAGCCCGTAAATATACGCAAAGAAAGTGGGAGAGGTGAGGGAACAGTGACCGTTTTCACGACGCAACAACTTGAACACGACACCGGAAATGCCAGTGCGGCGTCGCGCCATCGCGCTGTGGTGACCTAGGAACAGGGTATTGGGATGATGCGAACGTTAGCACGGATCGGATCACGTGGATATGGTAAACTCATCACGAAATCATTGGCTCAGATGCACCCTGGTGACCTGACAGGCGAAATGTCCGCCGGTGGTCATACATGGCACTGTACCACCGACGGTAAACGCCCAAAAGGCGTCGGAAATATGCTAATGAGTCATGTAACTTGCGTGAGTGCACAAAGTCGGGATGCCGGACTAACAACGGTTGAGTTTAAATAACGCAAGAAGTGCTGCCAGTGTGGGCAGCAGAGCACACTGCCATCGGATAAGACAGGAAAGGACGGGAGCACTGGCAGGGACTTGGAGTGCCGGTGCCTCGCGGGCTGAGACTGTAACGAATCAATGCGAAGTCCAAATCACCGGCAGAACGCGCGGTAAAAGTGCAGTATGCTACGGACGTACTCCGTCCAGACCACTTCTGAGGTAGAACTCACAACCATAGGACCCAGCCTGTCATTGCGAGGTTGCATGCACGCAAGTTTCTTCAAACATAGTAGCCTACGTAAGCCGACGACCTCCTAGACTGTCCTCACAACTTACAATGCCATCCACAAATGTTAATGAGCCTGCGACCGATTTCGCCCACTACCCCCCTCTAGTCCTCAGCGCACACATGTCACATGCACGTATATAATCCACCTAACTATCCATTCCTACGTCTTCCTATGATAAGAGCGCGCAGATTCGCCCAGATCAGCTTACTACAATTCCAAATTCACGCTGCTCCTTTGACCCTTGCTCACGACTCTCTGATCGGCTGTCAAGATCGAGGCAAGCGGATGCAAACCTGTTGGTGTCCTAGGGTTAAATGTAATATTCGTGATGTAGTGGGTGTGCCCGTTGTATGTCTATCAGACCAGGAAAGAAAAAGTATAAAGAATGATTGCATCTATCACGAAATTGTCTGCACAAGAAAAGGAGAAGACAGACTGGAACAAGATGGCTTTCTCGTGTGCTGTAGTTGAAGACACAGAGCTGAGAGTCATCTGAGCCAGCGACGAGCAGATTTTTGCGTGGGGAGGTTGCCTAATTCTAAATTATGTAAATTCATAAATACTATTGTATACTGCACTTAGCAACGGCGCATCGTAATTTGTGGGCTCGAACGTCTACATTGCAATGTCAGATGCCGACAGGGTCTTCGAAATACAACGTCTCCCAGATCTGCGGGAATTATGGGAGGCGGTATGGGTAAAGCAGGAGCCTTTCGAGAAAAAACAAGTCATGGGTGGAGACACTTTTCAATACCTGGACTTCGGGAAACATCTTCCCGCAGTGCAGTTCTTTTGCGATATCAAAAGAAAAAGGCTGTGCGTCTTTCAAGAATATCTCGATGCACTCAAGGTTTTCGGCGGCAAATCGGACGACTATGAAAACGGAGCCTGCATCATAGGGCAACCCGGTATTGGTAAGGTTATATCTATGTAAGTATTCATATTAATCTATGACAGGAAAAACGTGCTTCATGGTGTACGCGGTCTTTGAACGACTGCGTAGCGAAAAACCCGTTGCCGTTGAAGTCACTCACTGGGATCCGCCTACCCAACGATACTTGTTATTCACTGCAGAGGGCGCTACCCTTCATCATGGTTACGACACGGCCCCTTTGAAGCGTCACCCGGGAATATGGGCCTTTTCAGATTCCAATGCACGCGTTCTTATCCCCACCGTTGCCTTTACAGACACAGGCGGTGTTCGTACATTCCAGGTTACCTCCCCTAGGAAAGATCGCCACAAAGACTGGACCAAGCAAAATGATGTTTCATATTATGTTATGAACATCCCATCGAAGATGGATATCCAGCATCTCAGGTAGCTTCTATTCATTGTCATTGCCTAGCTATATGAGTGATACCTGTTCTAGCCTCGCTCTGGACGAAGACGTTGCAGAAATGCGATCCCTTGCGAATAAGTGGGGCAATGTTCCTCGTACCTTGCTCGCCATTTGCGGCAATCCTAAAGCCCAAAGCACTCTTGAGGGCGACGTTCGCGAACGGGTGGGCAATATTACCGAGCAGATGACTGAGATTCTGGGTTCCTTTAGCATGTTTGACTACAATGGGCCTTCTGCAATTTTCTTTTTCCAACCCTCGCGCACGGAAGACGGCGTCGTCAATCGCACAGGTCATAGCATATTTATCCCAACACGGTGGCTTCATACCCTGGTGATCAACGCACTTCTCAGTCACCAAGAAGCTGAGAGAACGAAGCTCTTCAAATTCCTGACTCATTCCCCGAGGACTCGTCCATCTGCTGGAGTTGTGTTCGAATCGGCTATGCATGCACATCTGTGCGGGGGAAAGCAATTACACGTCCACTGGTACAAGGATCTGGCGGGTTCGGGACCCACTTCCGAAATTTCCTTGCCTGTTCTTGAGACTTGGTCAGGCGATGTCGACCTCAAGGCAGCTAACGTTCCATTTTACTGGCTTCCTCTGTCGTCGAATTTCCCCACCATCGATAGCGCAATCATCACTGCAGATTGCATCTATCTCCTCCAGGTGACGACCGCGATGACACACAGCTTTAACGAAAAGGGTCTCACCAATTTTCACATCGCCCTACCAAAGGACAGGAAATTGCTGCAGAAGAAGTTCCTCGTCGTCGGTTGTAGAGAGAGACAGACGGAGGCTGTCACGCGCAACTTGATTTCCCAAATGCGCAAGGACAGCGTCAACTTGGATGTTGGAAGCACCACGATTGATCTTGGCCCAAGTTTTCAGAGTTGTGGATTCCCTGTGGAGGATCGTTTCATGGATGTTTCTTGTGAACAGGTGAACGAAGGCGCCTCCTAAAGCATGATGATGATTGCAGATAACAGTAGCACTTTTTAGTTAGTTGACTTGTACGAAAGATGGTTGTAAAGTGAGCTGTATCATGCTTCCCGACAGATGTCGAATGAATCCTAACCACTAACTATAATTGATGCGCTCCGGCATCGACGCCAGTAGAGGCCGGTCATCGCGCGGCAGACCAATGATGTGAACCTGATGTCTTGATCGATTCAGCCTGGGCTATTCGTTCTGCTGGTGAGGTGCACATTTACATATGACTCTTACGAAAGAACACTACAACACACGCACAACTTGGAGCTATCGCAAAGAGTTCATCAAATAAAAAATGGGAAACACAACAAAACCCGGTTCAAGATTTTCCCATGACAAACGAACCACGCCGTCCGATGGGAAACGAGGGATAGAGGACACAGTATAAAGATGAAAGTGACACATCTATATTGCGAACTGAGCCTCTGACGTCTGGAACGATCCATACGCTGGATGGATCCCCGGAATCGCGCAGATCGTTCGTATGTCGTGTAAACTATTCATCAATGGTGATCCGGCCAAGAGAACCTGCACGACGGGTGAGCCGAGTGAAACAGTCGGTGCGGACACGAACAACACACCCAGGCATCATCATATTGTCCCATCATGTGTCGTTGAGTGCATGCATAGTCGCCAGTGTCCCCGAATCCGCCAACGTATCCGCCATCCTCACACCATTGCTTTCGAGCGACATCCTCGACACGGATCCTTCGCCAAACACGGCAGAAACGAATGAGGTCGCTTCGGACTGGTGCACCGCGGTAGGTGTTCCGAACGAGAAAGTTTCCATCCCATCGGGATACGCGTTGAGATTCAATCGCATCGTACCACTACCGTGGCGTGGATCAGGTCCATGTTGTGCCGCGTGCGGCGCATGTGAGCCCGAGGGGTCATGAGATTCCACGCAACTATGTGGTTGAGATTGGACAGCGAGTTGGCCGGCTAGAGGAAGTGGCTACACCCCAGTGATGCTGCTTCCGCTCTTGCAGTGTTTCATGAGCAGATCTTTCGTCGATCGCGACATCTTGCAGCGTCATAAGGGAAGGAAGGAAGCACAGAGGAAGGGAATTGAACAACCCAAGGGGAAAGCTTCCAGTCAGAAGCTGGCAGCGCGAGGCAAACGAACGCAAAGCCTCGCGTGACAGATTGTCAAACCCCCTATTCCCAGTCGTGGATGAAGACGTCAATGAGTGACGCAACAATGATACAGAGCTTCGAAAGGGGGCGAGGGTGGAGAGGAAGGAGGCGGTAAACTCAAAAGGACTCACCAGGATCGCCCACGGGAGTGTTGGGGTGCGTTGGGGATGTAAACCGAGAGTGTGAAGATGAGCGACCATATCTCTGTCGGTACGCCCCGGGGGTAGAGTGATAAATGTCATGCTGTGTAAAGATACGCTAAATGAGTTGACAAGAAACGTAACAAGTAGAGAAAAGATAGATGACGATGTTAAAGTCGCGTGATAGGCTCGAAAGGAGTCCCAACAAAAACAAGATTCACAAAGAAGGATGAACGCACAAGGGTAAAAGGCTGTGAGCTGCTTGATTATTGTAAGACATCCTCAGAGGTACTCCTTGATCCCTACGTCTGTTACTGGATCAGACGAAGCTGAACAGTACTGTTCAGAAGTCCGAGGATAGGGATGGCCTCGAGGAGCTGCGTTGTTTGATGTTGGAGGGAAAGGATTAGCCCTTGGAATCTGATGGTCGATAGCGACACTATGAGACAGGTTGGGTTGGTCCTGTGGTGTGTCAGACAGGGAGGTGTGTTCTTGTGAAGCGGAGTGTTGAGGAGATGTGTGTATACGATGCAGGTAACGAGAATAATTCTTGTGGGCGTTGGCTTGCGATCTCTTGAGGGGGCTGCTGGCGTTCTTCGGCCTAAAGACGATCAAAGATTCTCGTGAGAATGAAGACATTCAAGATGGACAATGATTACATGCGATGAAGAAACTGCTGACCTGAGTTTGCAAAGAGTGCCCATGATCTGCTGGTGCTTGGGTGGAATGCAAAGGACTTTGAGGCTGAGTGCGGGCTTCCGCAAGATGATGATGTTGAGATCTTCTGTCGGCGTGAAATAAGTGCCATGTGGCGGTGTTGCATCCTCTGGTAACGGAGGAACACGGTTGAGTGAGCGATGGATCACGCGGCGGAGAACACTCACTGAATGAGAGTCAAAACCAGGTGCACTGGGCGGAAATCGGGGGTCATCACCAGCGACTGGCACAGAACTGGGATCGGATGCAGGGGTCGGATGCAGCATAAAATCACGGGGGATGGGAGTTATCCATGGTGTCGGAAGATGAGGGATGGAATGTAGCATCCCATCCCGCAAGATGTCGATAGTCTGGGACGGCACTTACATGTGCGGGATCGTAAAAGGATAGCCCAGAGATGACCATTGACGAAGAAAGCGAAGAGGAAGCGGGGATAGCTGCAGAAGGAGGATAGAGGGTGGTGTGGGAGGCTGGGTGAGGATGCTCACCTGAAGAAGGCTGTGGACAGTGCTGAACAAAACGAGATGGGTGGGATGGAAAAAGAGAAGTGGAGGTGTGTGTGGCATTGGAGATGCTGCCGTGACCCATTTCTTGCAATGCAAGTGAAACAGTCCTACCTAGCAGATATAACTTAACTGGTCCCGCAAAGACGGTTATTCTCCGTGTTATATATCCCCATCTTTCAAAACCGTTCTGCAGGACATCATAATATATCTCGCTTTCCTTTGATCTTGCAAACACTGGACAAATATTATCAGTGTCTTTTATTTTTGTCTCCATCCGAGTCTGCCACTGATTATATAGCATAACTGTCATGCTTGTCATTGACTCGGGAACGAGCACGGGGCGGCATTTGCGATGGTAGGGAAGGCGAAGGTGCCGTTTCGTCACTTGGTAGAGGTGCTGCCTTTAATGTTTGATCTAGTTGCGACTATTCGAGCATTCTTTCATACGCTTGCCTCGGTCTGGTACACAGGTCCCCGATTTTCCGTCGATGATGATGTTTTTGTGAAAATAATAGAGCTGGGATTATTAGTCCGGTCGCGGTTTTTGATTATCGACCCACTGACCGCCGAAGATCATACCTCACCTAAATATTGGAACGAAGAAGGGAAACATTAGCGGTGTATGGTAAAGTGCGACATTTCGGGGGCGATAGAGCTGAAGATCAACGAGGTTAATCATATCAGGATGGTTGTTTCTGGACCATATATACAGGTGTGAGATCAAATCACTATCGACGTCAAGGAGCCCAAATCGGAATGAAATTCATAGGCCTCGTGGGTTCATAATCATGTGGAAGGCTGCTTTGCAACAATAATTCTCTGAACATGACGGTGACTCTGCACCAGAATGGATTATCGCTCAAGACAAGCTTACAGTGGCCTGCTACTGTTTCGTTGACAACTCGAAGTACTCTTTTTGAGTTTGGCAGATGAACCCTTCGGTCTATTGCAGGCGAAGCTCTTCCAGAAGGAAAACACGTACCTGTATTCTCTTAAGCAATCGAATAAGCGAATGGCATAGTCGTGGCATGATATCTGTTGCCGCAGATATGTCTATCTCTGTAGCTTAGATGCTCAGCTTCAATCGCGAATTGTGAAATGATGGGTCGAGTTGATGGGGAGAAGGCCTAGACCAGGAAGGAGAGATAGGGTCGAGCGCAGTGCACATTGATGATAATATATGAACGGTAAGGCAGACACAATCAACAATCAGGATGAGAGGAGCTGCGCATCGATGACATCCCGCGTAAGGCCCTCTGCTCCATCGCGGACATCGATTACCTTGGATATGTCCGCCTGGAAAAGAACACCATCGTGACTGGATGAGACAAACGGCCGAGTACGGTACGCACAGCATTCTGGAAGTTTATAAATGCACTTGCATACAGGGTCATGAGCGTAGTTTCGGATGCAGGTGCCCAGTTGACAAGAATCAGCGGAAACGAGGTTCTTCCATCCTTATGCTTGAGCTCATAGGAGAGCACGATGAATCTCGGTGTGTTCTCAGGAAGCTCTGGTAAGGATGATGAGGCCAGTTGCTCATGCATATTCAGGACCGATTCGATTCGATTCGATTACCTTCTGCGAGATCCTCAATGGAGATGTTGTCAAACTGTTCTTCCTCTTCCATGACGAGCTTCGCTTTGTTGATCTTGACGATGAGCGCAGCACTCCCTTGGTTCCGCCTTGCAAATCGGAATTTGCGGAGGGAGTCCTTGAGGGTCTGGGGTATGTCAACTGTATGCGACTTTTCAGCTTGTTCTCAGTGTGCTTGCATGAGTTATCTGCGTATCGAGCCTACCATGATCGTACCTCTACTAATGGTGGACCCGGCTGTCAGCTTATAATAAGTGACTCAAGAAGCGTGAGAAGGGTATGTATGATAATTCCAGTTACTGCAAAGCAACTTGCTAGTACGATCAAGTCCATCATGATATGACCAAGACCCCACTCTTCGTCATCAATGGTCGTTAAACCGACCCATCAGGCTTGACCGGGACCGAATATCGTTGTTTCGTGTTTACATCGAACAGAACATTCCAGGCTGAAATTTCAAGTCGACAAGCGCGGCTTGGCAGACAGTCACTTGTCACAATGCGCTGCTCACGTTCACCCGCATCTGTACCTACAGGGGCGGGAGTATAGCCTTCTGAACCTCTTTATATTGAAATTCGGCGCAGTGCTGATGGCTCGCAACTTAGTACTCGCTCGCCAGCACCCTCTGTGCTACGAAGAATGACACCTCCCAGAGGCGCCAGGCGCGCGGAGGACCTGAACCACGAACAGTCAACTCTCCTTGATTCTCAGCGGGATCATTCCGCAGTGTCTGAGGTGGAAGATGAAGAACATGCTGTTGAGGTTGCTTCGTGGAAAAGCCTTCCCTGGTGGAAACGACCTTCTCCCTATTGGTGAGTTCCAATCATACCATATCCGGGATCGTCACCGAACGCGACTTTTCTCAAGGGTCATACTTGGTATACCCTTTGGATCCATTGGATACTCTGCTACACTTGCCCCAAAAGTTTCCTTGTACACTGAGCTCGCATGTCGTGTTCACAGACCGGAATACGTGATAAACCAACTCGCCCAGGGGCCGCTGACAAATGCAACAATATCAAACGCCATTGCTATGCCAGGTTCACAGGACTCTGATGGTGGCGGCACCGCAGATGACACAATTTCTATCCATCTTCCAGAGCCAGTGCCGCCGGACTATACCCAAGGTGAATTTGACGAACAGAAGTGTGCTTCGGACCCACTCGTGCAAGCGGTTGTAGCGAAACTCAGTGCAGGTTTGCACCTTCTCTGTTCGATCCTTTGCCATTCCAATTTTTCCCGCTAGTTTTTGTCACCACCACAGGGATATTCAGCTGCCTTACGACTGGTCGGTGGGGGTCGGTGAGTTGTATACGGTGACATTGTAGGCTCTTCTGCTGACGTGTCTAATCAGCTGTCCGATCGTTATGGACGGTGCATCGTCATCTTTGTTGCTATACTTGGTCTCTTAGCGACTGATCTTGCTCACGTCATCACCGCGCGATACGTAGATGTGTTGCCTGGGGGATATTGGTTCCCTATCGTGGGCTCTTTGCTTGACGGCCTATTCGGAAGTAAGTTGCAAAACAACCTTCATTCAAAGGCTAGGCGGTTGAAGATAGTCCAATTATCGCCGTCAGGTTTATCAACAGCCACAGCAGTCAATCAAGCATACCTAGCGGACACAACTCACCCAACTACGAGGCTAGTGTTCCCCTTCGATGTTTCTGCCCGTCTTTTCTCAAATTCTTCGGATCCCGTTGTTTAGATCGCGATTTTTCTCACTTTCGCTTGGTCTTTTGTTCTTTGGTGGAGCGATTGGACCTGTTCTCGGTGGTCTCATAATACGCATGACAGGGTCCCTACTGTCTGTCTTCTATTTCGTCTGCCTTTTGCATATGTTTTACGCCACGGCTGTCCTGTTTATTCTCCCGGAATCATTGACTCGAGCAAGAGCTCACGGTGCACGTCTCCGGCGAAAACAGATTGAGGCGAACCGGGTATCCAGTGGTCTCATCCTTGATGTCTTGAAGACCATTCCTAGCTCCTTGGCACCGCTTACTGTCCTACTGCCAGAACGTGCTTCGGATCCGAATCCACTCAAGCAAGAAGGAAAGGATTGGAGCCTGTTTTGCATTGCAGTTGCTTATGGGCTTATCTTGGGCCTTTTGGTGAGTACTGCTCTTCCTTAACAGCTCACTGCTCATCAACCGACATAGGGTTCACTCCCCTACAAATTCCAGTATGCTGCGGCGCAGTTTAACTGGACGCCAGAGATCGTACGTGTCACCATCTCGACTGATTTTCTTTGCTCGCTGATCACATAAATCAGACAAGTTACTTCGTATCTTTTGTCGGTGTCACCCGCGCGATCGTCTTGGCAATATTTTTGCCTCGTAAGTAATGCATTCCCGGTGCTGAGTGTTGTGCTAAAGCATCACGCAGTTATCATCAAGTATTTGCAACCCTCATCCATCCAGCTGCCTTCTACACCTGATGAACCCGCTCGAGATGCTAGCCTTTCCTCATCCGGCCGTACCGCCCGCGAAAGCACACTGGAGAAACCTTTAGGTGCTTCTGGCTCTCCTGCGTCTGACCTCGCAATTGCTCGTGTCTCTGCGTGGCTAGAAGGTGCATCTTTTGTATGCATGGCGTTGGCGAGTACAGGTGCATTGTACTCGTTGGCGAGTGTCATCGGGTCGATCGGCGCAGGGTTTGTTCCTGCCGCACAGTCGCTCGCGCTAGAGATTTACTTGCGTCGGCGCCCCGGAAACCGAGGCGAAGTCGGTAAACTCTTTGGCGCGCTCAGCGTTCTACAGGCTCTCGCGTACGTATCTCTACCCGCATCGCTAGGTGTTTGGCTGACGCTATTCCCACCTGTAATCGTTTGTTTCGTTGCGTCACGACAGTTCACAGATTATCAGCCCTGCGATGTACGGATTTGTCTATTCCACCACAGTTGCGTTTTTCCCGCAGGCTTTTATGATCGTGGCGACGTCCTCTGCATGGGTCGCGGTCTTTCTTCTTGCGTTCGTTCGCGTTCCCTCGATGCTAGGCGGTTACCGTGTATTGCCTGGGAACCAGGACGAAGAAGGAAGTCGGCGCATGGCGAACACGGAGACCTCGGTTGCTGGTGAAGATGAAGAAATGGCAGGGCGATAAGAAGGGAATCTTCTGGGGTGTTTGATTACCACAATGGATCGTTATATTCTGTATATCTCAGGAATAGTCAAGCACATGGTCCATAAGACCCGCATGGGTGTCGGTAGCTACGCCTACATCTTACTCCGACGCAATACCCACGTAAATATAGTAGTTTGTGCAAGCTGTACCGTTCGGCAGTTTGGGGTAGTCCCCACGGCCCCTGATATGATCGGTGATATCGATGATACGCCCGACTACAGATAAACATTGAGTAAGATGTATTACAACCAAAAGCTTACCTAACCTGGGTCCGCTTGATTCACGCCGCATCCACCGCCGCGGCACCGTCTCCATTGGTTGGCCCCCACCACCGCCGCCCAAGCCACTTCCAACTCGCGTATATACAACAGAAGTTGAAGATGCCGACGACGGTGGAACCTGCACCAGCGATGACGAGAAGCCACCACGTGTAACCAATGATGCGGTCCAATGTGCGGCCCGTGTACTTTTTGATGCCCGCGAGAGGATCGGCGACAGGGACGTATGTTGAAGGTAAGCGAAGACGAGGAGGATTCGATGGTGATTCTTCCTCTGTGGTGCTCGACGGCGAAGCCGTAGGTAGTGTTTGTGGCGCGGGAAGCAGGAGGAGGGATACAACCGGTTTCTACGCCACGAAAATGTATGATGAGCGAGTTTTCGGCACGATAGTAAAATGGAGGACTTGCATGATCCGAGGTGACATACGACGGGATGGAGGTGTACAAGATGTTATCAATGTCCGACTTATCTGGTGTATCAGGCGAGTCGGTATGCGTCGTATACATGATTCTGTCTGTCCATGATGGAATTCGTTTCACGCTGTGGATAGGTGGGATTTCAGTAAGAGACGGACACGAGAAAACGGCCCGCATACTTGTATTTATCAACCTCTCCTAGCACGCATTTGTACGTGCACTTGAATGTCCAAAAAGGACCTTCTCGCAAACCAATGAATATGCGTCCTTTGCGATGCTCGTTGGTGAGTTGATCGTACTCTTTCAGAGCGTCTCGTGTTTTCTCATCAGCGAGCATGGAATATGCTTCTTCACGGGACGCCGTCCGGAGAGGATGTGAAGCGGGTATCGCAACACGGAAATTAAGGTCGCCGAAGAAAAAGAGGTGAGAGGTAGAATACATGGTGGTGAGTGGCTCATTGGGAAGGGAAGGTGTCGCCGAGAAGAGAAGAGTCCGGACGATGTGGTGATAATCTGCTATTCTATGATCGAGGTGCGTCTCGTGGGCTGTGAGATGAGCGCAAACAAAACTACCCGCGTTGGGTGAGCTCGGAAAATGCTATATCTTGAACATACTGACGTGAATGTTTCACCGGCTTCTGATCCACGGTCAGCGACACGGAATCTTACGCCTACGGCCCCCTTGTTGCCCATATATGCGGGACCGGTACCCGTCCATTGTGTCTGCACGTCGCGTACACGGCGGGCAATTGTCTCGTCTTTAGCATACACGAGCAATGCGACACCAACGTTGACGACTTTAGCGACGAGAGAATATGGCTCCTTGTTTGGGGCATGCATTTCTATCTGAGCGCGTATATGCGCATCCTTCTCGTCAATGACAGACTTTGACCGTCCAGCAACTGCCCAATGCCTGTCAGCTTCGCCCCTATACACGACGCAGACGTACGTCCGAGGTGGAGTGGAAGTAGTTCCTGGAACCCAATGGCAACGAGGTCTGGTGCTCTCTGCGACTTGGAGAGGAAAGAAGAAACCTGCAACGTGGGAGCAAGCCAATCGACGAGGTCCTGGGGAAGTCCTGGTCCACCTTGAAGGCTGGTGTTGTAAGAACCAATCTGTACAAGCAGCCGTTCGTTCATGTCATTGTCGCCCATTGGAAGATACGGCTGCTATGTCGTTGCGTTGAATTCGGGTAGCTTTAGAACTCGGGTTTACACGACTGATGGAACGTGGCCTAAAGCATCCCGGGTGGCTGAGCCAAAGGATTTACTCAAACAGTCAAGTCGCTATGTATTCGAGTACTGGCATCCACCGATCGTGCCTTGCATTATTCCACATCGGTTGTTGGAAGGCCCGAGGATGTCTTTGCAGTTCTATTTACGAACGCAACGGATCCTATAAGGTCGCACGAGATGTGGGTTTCCGCCCAACAAATTCCCCGGATATCGTGCGGCTGCCGGATGATGTGTTGATGCTCCCAGGTACGCTTGTGCTTGGAATGATCCTGCTGGCGACGCACACACACTGAGTCGGATAAGGCTATTCATAGCACAACTCATCAGCACTCCTTCCCTTGCTATTTCCGCATCAGGAGAATTCGTCGTCCATTGCACAAGGTGAGTCGATACTGTCCACACGTGAACGCCATCACTTCAAACGAGTTCGCCGCAATCTGCCGCGCAATTTTAGCACAGTATGACCCCTGGGTAGATCTCGCGAAGGGACTAGGATCACTACTTAAACTGGGTCATCCCAGTGTCCGCCTCACGGTACCCCGTACCTCAGGTCGTTACCATGAACAATCGAGGCACGGACATCCACCTCGAGGAAAACCTCACGACGGTTGATAGGGTGCCTAGCACTACCGACGAAAAGTCCTTCGAGAAGGATGAAAAGTCATTTTACGCAACGTCGGCGGACGTTGAGGCCGCGTCAGACTCGACCGACGATGATGCCTCAGATGCCGTGCTCAATAGCGAACGTGATATTGCGACGCACGTTATCTCTACGGACGATGATCCCTCTCTCAATCCATGGACCTTTCGAGCTTTCTTCCTTGGGTTAGGTCTCTCCGCCTTCGGTGGTTCCTTGGGTACGTTGACACCCTCGTCCTGGCTTATCCTTCTTACGCGATGCAGCCGAAATTTACTATTTCAAACCGGTGGGTTCTTCATTGTCTCGTCTGCTTCATTGCTCTCATCTCGTCCACAGCAAACTGTCTTGGTGTCTTTGATGTTCCTTGGTATCATCTCGTATGTTCTTGGAGTTGCCATGGAGACTTTTATCCCTCGTCGGGGCTTGTTCCGCTACTTGAATCCTGTAAGCTTTGGTGACTCTTTCATCCCTCTACCTCACCCCTCTGCAGCATCCTTTCAATAAGAAGGAAAATGCATTCATTATCATCATGGCCAGTTCGGCAGCAAACTCGGCTCTTGCAACGGAAATCCTCGCCGTCCAACGCCTGTATTATAACATCACCCCCAATCCTGCGTCTTCTATCTTCCTGTTATTCTCCAGCCAACTTCTTGGATATGGTATTGGTGGTGTATTGAGATGTAAGTCTGTTTTTAGCGACTGACTAGCACGTCCTCTGATGCATAATGACGAAAAGCAACTCTGCTCTACCCATCGAAGATGCTTTATCCCATTGTACTTCCGCTCATGTCCATGTTCGATGCCTTCTTCCATGATGGTGCGAATAATCGCCGTAGATTCAGGGTTTTCTACCTTGTCTTTGGAGCGTAAGTAACGATATGTTGCGAGTCCTTCGGCCAGCTCACTCGAAATTTCAGAATCTTCATTTGGGAACTTTTCCCAGAGTGGATATTCCCTTTGCTCACAGGCTTCTCAATCTTCTGTCTTGCTCTTCCGAACAACCCGGTGGCCTCTACAGTGTTCGGCGGAACTAATGGGAATGAAGGACTCGGACTCCTCTCGGTTTGTTTCGACTGGCAGGTTAGTTTTCAGCCAAATCTGATGCTGTGGTGCCATTGCTAATCTACCATTTCGTAGTATATCTCTGGGGGTATCAACCCCATGACTATCCCCTTGAAAGCTCAGGTGAGCTGTGGAGAGACTGAGGTGATTCAGTGTCGTTAACAAGACAACAGTTTTCCAGTTTCATTGGGTATCTATCATGCATGTAAGTTTACAACAGTTATTCGTCAACCTTATCTGACATGCCCTTTTAGGGTCATTTTTGTCGCTGTCTTCTACAATAACATTTGGGAATCCCAGAACCTCCCCTTCGTGCGTCTAAGCTTGCCTTGTAATAGATACTAGGCTGATTGCGGATTTAGCTCTCGCAGCTCTTATTCTACGAGAATGGTACCGTGTACAACCAGACACTGATAATGAATGCAAACTACGAAGTTGACCCTACTCTGGTCGCGGAACAGGGATTGCCGTACTACGCTGGTACTTGGGTTGTGTACCTTCTTACTACCAACTTATCACTGGGTGCTACGTTCACACATCTACTTCTATGGAACCGGGATGACCTGAGTTCATCCTGGAGCTGGATGACTCCATCCAACCTTCGCCAGAAATGGCAAGAGTTCAGGTGGAAAAACGTCAACTGGAAGTTCTGGCAAGATGACGGGATGCGGGAGCAGCCGAAGGAGGGTGAAGACATTGACCCTCACTATGCTCAAATGCTCAAGGTAAGTCTAGGAATTTATATGAGTGTGATAACAAACGTCAAACGACTGTTCCAGTACCCCGATGTGCCGAACAGCTGGTACTATCTTGTCTTTGCAGCATCATTCGCTGTTGCGCTGGCGGTGAATTATAAGAGTGGCTCTACTTTACCATGGTGGGCCTTTGTCATATCCGTCCTTCTGGCGGTTATAGCAATCTTGTTCTTTGGAGCCTTGTATGGGATTACGGGCTACAATCTATGGCTTCGTGAGTGACCGTTTCCGATTTCCATCACTCATGTGGGCTTAACTTGTACATAGAAACTCTGGTGCAAATGATTGCGGGATATTTGAATCCCGGCTTACCGATGGCTAACATGTACTTTGTTCTTTATGGTTATAGTAGGTACACCTTTGCGTATGCGAAACGTCGGTTCTGACGTTGTATCCAGACACTGTCACTCAAGGTACTCTGTTGCTCCGTGATCTCAAGATCGGCCAGTGTAGGAATTTTGAAGACTGTTGCTGGTGTCAAATACTAACCTGTTTGGACAGATGCGAAGCTCCCTCCTCGTGCTTCTTTCACTGCACAGATCATTGGCACCCTGCTTGGTGCTGTCTTGAATTTCTGTAAGACAATATACCTGCCTTTCCACATATGCTTACACCACCTGCAGTCTTGATGAACTCTATCATCGACAATGAACGGGATATCCTTCTTTCCGTCGAAGGCACAAACATTTGGTCCGGTCAGCAACCTCAGCAATATAATTCTCAAGCTATTGCATGGGGTGGTCTTAGTCACCAGTTGTTCTCGGTCGGAATGAGGTACCAGTGGGTTCCGTGGGCATACCTAGTCGGTATTATCGTACCCGTTCCATTCTGGATTATCCACCGCTACTGGCCCAAGCTACGTGCTGACTACCTCTACACGCCCATCATCTGGTATGTATTTACTTCGTGTCTGACAACCCAACCTCTTCATGTCTTTCTCTCAGTTCATTCCTTGGCTACCTCTGTGTGGGAATCAACTCTTCCGTCATGACGTACTTTATCATCGCTTTCCTCTCTCAGTGGTGGCTCAGAACGCGCCACCCTCGCTGGTTCCAGAAATACAATTACATCATCGGCGCAGGTACGTGATTCCTTCAGACATTCTTTGTCCAAGTCCACTTATAACCAACCTGGCAGCCCTCGACGGCGGTACCCAGGTCATGGTGTTTATCCTATCCTTTGCTGTCCAGGGTGCGGCAGGAACTGCTCATCTCTTCCCTTCGTGGTGGGGCGCCAACCAAGGCGGAAATTATGATCGTTGCTTGTACCTTGACTAGATACCTCCGGTTGAATGTCTGATCTGCGCTCAACCATGTCTACCGTCGTAGTATGTGAAACGAACAGCCTGTAACAAAGATTGAATTGATTGAACTAAACCTTGAAACCTCGCCAAGCGATATAACTTAGTACATAGTGTAATACCCAGACAAGGCTCAGTACTTGGTGGTGGAACGTCATGCAAGAATTGTAGGCAAATAATGGCATGATTCAGGCATCCGGTCCAGCGCAATCCCCTTTGGAGCGAGTGCACAGCGTACAGAAATATCTTCGAGACGGCATCCATTTCAGCCGTCTATGCCAATTACGCGTAACTGCTTAGATAAACTGTGGGCCGGAGGCCGCCGGAATAACTGCTGTCAGCGACTAGTTGGAACGCACGATATTGATGGGAAAATAGCGGTCCAAGCCCGCGGAACTGAAGGCCAAGGAGCGGTGACCCAGGATCCAGTAAGATTCTTTCAGAGTCGTATCACCGATGATCGTCATTGCTCTGTGTTCCTTATAGAATATTCTGAAACGCCCGGAGGGGTCCATTCCAACGAACCTGATTACAGTTCGCCTGACGGAAGGTCAGTTTTATAAGAACTAATTCACAGGAGAAGTTACCTCACCCTAGATGGTGAATCGCTGAACGAAACGGAGGTTAGAGGAATATGAGGCTGGGACTCAGCCGAAAGCATGCCTGAGATTAAATCCAGACACCCTTGGCAAAGGGATGCTTGGCGAAGAAGATCAACCGAATTGCTTGTGCGGCGGCGGGAGCCATTGGCACCTTTTCGCTGGTTCGTTGTTTTAGGAAGTACCTGCTTTGAGGCGGACATTATGGACGCCAGAAAGCGGCAGCTTTTTACGTCAGCAAACCCAAAACGGATTGTTCACGACGTACTAAGAAATCGGGCTCAAAAGGTGTGCTTGAAGCTGGCTGATCCGTCACGGCGCCCCTCACGAATTTTAACAGGAATTGTACGACCCGTCGCGAGTCTCTCAATATGAAACACTTGGCATGCATGGTTACGGTGATCCTCGGGTTCATGTTATCAAATTGCTTGTCGGATGAACCGTGTCAACCCGTACCATGTTGGGTGAAACGTCTTGAAAATAGTTGCAATGATCAGTTACTGCAGCAAGCGAGACGGATATGCCGGCACTGATTGTGGTCCGTAAACATCGCAGCAATCACTCAGTTTGCATTGTTTCCTGATCCAGATTAGTATCTTGACTAGCAGGGGTTACCCGCATTAACGAAACCCCCAGGATTCGATTCCGTCGCCTCACGTTAAGTATGGCGCTTTTCGGTAAATTTGCCCGACATACATAAACCCTCTCAACAACCACTTCACGATACCATACACGCAGGGCCTGCGTTCATACATATAGTCAAAGCATCCTCCATCCCGCCGCAGGATGCTTAGCGTCACCGATGAGAAATCCTTAGGAAAAGATGAAAAATCGTTCTCTATAACGGCAGACGTCGAGGTTGCATCAAACCCACCCATTGATGATGCCTCAGATATCGTCCTCCATAGCGAGCGTGATATCGCAACCCACATAATCTCGGTCGACGATGATCCTTCTCTGAGTCCGTGGACTTTCCGCGCCTTCTTCCTTGGACTGGGCCTCTCCGCCTTTGGTGGATCCTTGGGTGCGTTTACTTCCGAAGCTACTCTACGCCTTCATCATGTCTAATAAAAATAGCCGAAATTTATTATTTTAAACCAGTGAGTTCTGTCAGCATCCCCCCCTCGCATCGTTGGTCTCATCTCTGGCCAACAGCAAACCGTCTCCGTGTCTTTGATGTTCCTTGCCATCGTCTCGTATGTGCTCGGGTATGCTATGGAGACTTTCATTCCTCGCCATGGGCCATTTCGCTGCTTGAATCCCGTAGGGTCCAGTCGCTGCCCCATCCTTCAGTTCTGACCTCTCTTCAGCATCCATTCAATAAGAAGGAGAATGCTTTCATTATTATCATGGCCAGTGCGGCGGCTAACGCGGCTCTTGCAACCGAGGTCCTTGCTGTCCAGCGGTTATATTACAACATCACCCCCAACCCCGTAGCTTCAATCTTCTTGTTGTTTTCAAGTCAACTCCTCGGCTACGGCATTGGTGGCTTACTGAGATGTGAGTCTGTTTTCTACTACTTAGACAAACTGTGTCTCTGATATGTCGCAACGAAAAGCAACCTTATTATACCCCTCAAAAATGCTTTATCCCAATGTACTCCCATTGATATCTATGTTCGATGCTTTCTTCAGTGACGGTGCGAACAATCGTCGCAGGCTCAACGTCTTCTACCTCGTATTTGGAGTGTAAGTTGCATCCCACTGCAACTGTACCGTTGGCTGACTTCGCTTTTTAGCATATTTGTTTGGGAACTCTTCCCTGAATGGATATTCCCCTTGCTTACAGGCTTGTCGATCTTTTGCCTTGCTGCTCCGAACAACCCGGATGTCTCCCGAGTGTTTGGTGGAAGTAATGGTAATGAAGGACTAGGTCTCCTCTCCATCTGCTTCGATTGGCAGGTTTGTTTCCCACGTAAGATTGCCGCGGCAGTATTGTCATTGACATTGCAATCCACAGTACATATCCGGGGGTGTCAACCCCATGGCCATTCCGCTGAAAACACAGGTGCGTGAACATGCATTATGCGATTGATGGAGATTTACGAGACTATAGTTATCCGGGATGATCGGGTATCTGCTCTGCACGTGTGTATACTCATAGTGAGGACATTGTCAAGCTTTGCCTGACATGTTTCCTCAGAGTCATTTTCTCTGGCATATTTTACAACAATGTCTGGAAGTCCCAGAACTTCCCATTCGTGCGTGGAAAAGGGCCTTCTGCCTTGCACGATGCTGATTGTGATAACAGCTCTCACAACTCTTATTTTACGAGAATGGTACAATTTATGATCAGCTATTGATCTTGAATTCGGATTACAAGGTCGATCCCGCCCTCCTCGAGGAACAGGGTTTACCGTATTATGCTGGCACTTGGGTTATATATCTTCTCGGAACGAATCTAGCATTAACGGCGACTTTTACGCACTTACTTCTTTGGAACCGCGATGATTTGAGCGCGGCGTGGAGCTGGATGGCACCATCGGAGCTCCGCCGACGGTGGCAAGCATTCAGATGGCAGAGTGTTGATTGGAAATTCTGGAATGATGAGGGGATGCGAGAACGGCCGAACGGAGATGAAGATATCGACCCTCATTATGCTCAAATGCTCAAGGTGAGTCCCAGGCCTTCCTCCACCGCAATTAAAGTACCCAACGACCGTATACCCCAGTATCCCGACGTGCCAGACAGCTGGTACCATGTTACGTTCATTCTATCGTTTATGGCCGCTTTGATAGTGATCTACAAGAGTAACTCTACTCTTCCATGGTGGTGTTTCGTGATAGCCGTTCTCCTGGCGATCATATTCATCGTTTTCATTGGAGCACTGTACGCCATTACAGGCATTGGTATTTCTGTTCGTAAGTCACCCGTCCTAGTCAATGCGATTCACACTGAGTTTATGTAAAAGAAACCTTTGTACAGATGATCGCAGGATATCTGCAACCGGGAAAACCGATGGCAAACATGTACTTCGTTTTATACAGTAACAGTGAGTCGACCTCTCCATTGGCGGGATGGAAATGAAATGACTTCATTCCAGATACTGTTTCGCAAGCTACTCTGTTACTGCGTGACCTCAAGATCGGCCAATGTAGGTCTTCCTAGCGGTTTCCTGAACTACAGGTGTCGATGTATCTTGATAGATGCGAAACTTCCTCCTCGTGCTTCCTTCACCGCGCAGATCATCGGTACTCTGCTTGGGGCCGTCCTAAATTATTGTGAGGGAATTTCGGCCCCCGACGTGCAGCCTCTCACGACCTACAGTCTTGATGAACTCCATCGTTGATAATCAACGGGAGATTCTCCTTTCTGTTCAGGGATCAAATATTTGGTCGGGCCAGCAAGTTCAGCAATACAACTCTCAAGCCATTGCGTGGGGCGGCCTTAGTAAAGAGCTGTTCTCTTATGGGATGAGGTACCAATGGGTTCCAATGGCATATTTAGTGGGCCTAGTCGCACCAGTGCCGTTCTGGTTGGTCCACCGCTATTGGCCCAAGCTTCGTACGGACTACCTTTACACGCCCATTATATGGTGCGTATCCCCTTCCTGCAGTATGCACAGACAGTCCCTTACGTCGGTTGGTTGGTTCAGTGGGTATATCGGCTGCTTGTGTGTGGGCATCAACTCGGTGGTGCTAGTTTTCTATACAATCTCATTCGTGTGCCAGTGGTGGATTAGAACACGCTACCCTCGCTGGTTTCAAAAATATAACTACCTCGTCGGTGCAGGTATGTCCTCTCTCAATGTATCTTGTGTATGGTCACGAATAAGCAACTTGGCAGCGCTTGATGGAGGTACTCAGGTCATGGTATTTGTCCTTTCCTTTTCTGTCTTAGGTGCAGCCGGAACTGCCCATTTATTCCCCTCCTGGTGGGGTGCCAACCAAGATGGAAATTACGACCACTGCATGTATCTTAGCTAGCTCATTTTTCCAATGTCTCGATCCAATTTCTCAGAGTATATGCATCATAGATTTCTATCAGGAGATATGATTTTTTCCTAAGTGGGTTATAGGCTGTGGAACGATAGATGAAGACTGGCTGTGCGGCGCCATGAAACAGCTACATAATCAGACTTCCTCAGGTAGACCATGGTTCTATGAGTGATCGGATATAATACGCTCCTTGCGGCGAAACACTTTTTGGCTGGTCACAAGGGTTCACTATATGCGGTGAAACCCACTGTTAACCAAGATAACCGCCATCTGAATCTCGGAAAATTTTTCAAGAAAGCGGTACGCGTTTCTCCTCTCGTTTCGACCAAGAACGGCGACATGCGCCGCAATTATTTTGCTGCCGTACATCCAATTTCTTGACTGGTCAGCCACTAGTAACACCGTAGTATACTGTACACATGCCACCGTATCACACAGCATCAGTGGTCACCGGACCAATCTCCCACTGGCCCTGGCTCCTCCCGCACTAACACCTTATCATCTAGTAAGGTCACCTGAGCTACATTGTGGAGTCATCGTGAAGTTTGAACTCGGGCGTACTGGTTCCCGATCAGGGTTGTGCGGCCCGAGACTTCCCGAGCACCCCGAAAAGAACTTTACCCGTCGTTGCAACTTGAACGTGTCGCTAGAATATGTACCAATGGCTCGAAGTTCTCAATATTCTGCTACCCGGCGCATTCTTTCATTTTGGACACTATTGGCCGCGTCCGGGTTCTTGAGAGTAGCTCTCATCCTTTACAGCGAGTGGCATGATGCCTGTTCCACCGTCAAGTACACCGATGTCGACTATCGCGTTTTTAGTGATGCCGCACGGTTTCTTTTCAAACCGAGCATGGTCAACTTTGCGTGTGGTCCACTGACAAGCAGGTTCAGCTTCAGGGTTGGGAAGTAAGCCTTTCTGTCTTGCTCTCGTTCCTGTTTATGACACCTGCGCCCATAGCCCGTATAACCGCGAGACATACCGCTACACACCACTGCTGGCAGCTCTCTTACTCCCGAACGAGCTCGTTCACGCGTCTTTTGGGAAATATCTTTTTGCGGCATGTGATCTCATCAATGGGGCACTCATATATCATCTGCTCGTCTCCGTTATTCTCGCGCAACCGACCCCCACGGCAGATGTTGATACCGTAAAGCCAATGCTCCATGAACGATGCGAAAGCAAGGCCACGGAAACTTCGGACACGCCCAATGCCGACGTAACCGCACAATCATGGGCCACGTTCCTCGCCGCAACCCACCTTTTCAATCCACTAGTATTCAGCATATCTACGCGTGGCTCCTCCGAGTCCGTCCTCTGCACTCTCGTCCTGCTCACGCTGTACTGCGCGCTCCATCGCCAGTGGGACGCAGCTGCCGTGATGTTGGGGGTGAGTACCCATTGGAAGATCTACCCCGTTATCTATGGCGTGAGCTGCGTCGCTGCCATCGCTGGTCACGCACGACCAACGGCTGGCTGGGGATTCGGTTATCTCAAATCGCTCGTCTGTAGGCAGACCCTCCGGTTTGCGGTCCTCAGTGCAGGCACATTTTTTAGTCTTGGAGCATTCTGCTACGC
This sequence comes from Royoungia palumana, assembly GCA_038089855.1. Classification (NCBI taxonomy): domain Eukaryota; kingdom Fungi; phylum Basidiomycota; class Agaricomycetes; order Boletales; family Boletaceae; genus Royoungia; species Royoungia palumana. The sequence continues at coordinate 47,607 of JBBPLQ010000033.1, read as the reverse complement.
CATGTAGGTTCTCTTTTCTACTTCGTCTTACCGAGGCCTCCTGTTCACTGCCAACTCGTCTCGTAGATGGGGATATCCGTTCTTACACGAGGCGTATTTATACCATGTAGACCGCCTCGATCATCGACACAATTTTTCCCCCTACTTTTACCTCACGTATCTCATCTACCCTAGTCAATCGCCATCCGGCTCGCTAGACGATTGCAGCGATGTAGCCCTGTCGCTGACACGACGGCTCCTCCGTTCACCGCTCACGAGCCTCGTCCCACAGCTCTTGCTCTCGCTTGGTGCGGGTCTCTTGCTGGGTCGACACACCCGGGATTTGCCGCTTGCATGGTTCGTACAGACGTTTACTTTCGTGTTGTTCAACCGGGTGTGCACTTCGCAGTACTTTTTGTGGTACACACTCTTCTTACCACTCCTAGCGCCACGTGTACGATTCTCGTGGTGGAGTGCGATCGTTTGGGCCGGCGCACAGGGAATCTGGCTCGCCGAGGCATACAAGCTCGAGTTTCTAGGAGAAAACGTATTCTTCAGTCTCTGGCTGAGGAGCTTGCTTTACGTTGGCGCACATGCATGGGTACTTGGAAACATTATGGATAGTTACGCCAGTAGGACGATATTATAGCCGCTGGAACTTTGCCATCTCCAGTACGGCGTTTCTCTTCAATACTTCCAAGGATGAATCAATCATCACGAAGCGACCAGTTGCATAAATATGACTCTAGGGGCTACATGCTCGTGTGAAGATAGTCCAGCGAACCTGAGAGCATGGATTGAACAGAAATGGTGCATGTCTCTGAAGGAATGTGTGCAAAAAGACAACACGGGTAGGTAGCGTACTATTAAGGTGACCTTCTCAGCCCTTCTTCAACTCCAATAGAACAACATTATATCTATAGAACACGTGAGCGCAGCGTCGACGGAAAGAGGAAAGAGGACATACGTATTGAGAAATCCACCGGAATCCTAATGGGAGTAGAGCGTAAACAGAGGATCATGTGAAGCGCGAGTAAAACGCACCTTCACCATAACCTTGCCTCTGGACAACCGAGCACATGAACAGTTCAATCGGCCGGATGTCGTTCAACGGCACCTTGCCCTGATGTATGCCAATTAGTACCCATCTTTTCTATAGAAATACGTGCAGCGAAGCGGACCTTTCCGGTCGTTTGGTAGAGTCCAAGGTGATGTCTGAGTTCCTCCTCACTGACAGCACCGAGCGCGTCGATCTTGTTGCCGAGAACTAGGAAAGGAACCTTGGCGAGTTCCTCGATGGAGAGCAACGCATCAAGTTCGGCCTTTGATTCAGCAAAGCGTTCGTAATCGGCAGAATCGACCAAGAAGACAATACCGTCAACTTCAGGGAAGTAGTCGCGCCAGAGACGGCGAGCTACAGACAAAGATGTTTCGTTCAGTACTGTATGATGAAACACAAACAAGTTGGATTTCGCACCCTGCTGGTGTCCACCAAGATCATAAGTGGTAAATTTGACGTTGCCGATGGCTAGTTCCTCAGACGCTGACAGGTACACGTCAGACGCGGGAAGACACGAGCCGCCATAATGCCTACTGGGATGGAGTGTAGGCTGTAGAGTAGCCAACCTGTCATTCTTGAGCATATGCAAAAGGGTCTGTGAACGGGGAGATCAGATATGCTGTGACCAAGTATAAGCGCTAGGTACAGACAGTCTTTCCGGCATTATCCAGACCCAGGAAGAGGATTTTCGCGTTCTTGTGCAACAGCCCTGGGATGAGAAAACCACTGTCTGAGTGACGACGACGAGAGCTTCTGGGGAAGGCAAACCAAGCTGAGCGAGGATGTCCCAGAACCAGTTGATAATGAACATTGGTGGCCGTCGGAGAATGAGGATGGAGAACAGGTCAAAGTTGTATTGCCCTGGCGCTATCCTGTGACGTGACACGTATACGTCACAGTGTGACTGTCACAACACATCATGGTTTGCAAAGCCTAGTTGACAACAAAAAGCCGTAGATATTACATAGAGAAATGTAGGAAAGGTCTGACGCTCACTACACCACGGGGAAGAGGTGCGTGTGCTCATAATCCTCACCAGCCACCCTCTCCGCTAACCGAATCGCCACACACACCCTGGAGTTGGATCACGCGGGCACTGTCTAAAAGGTTGCGTTGAACGACGACATTGCAATTTTGCATGTCACTTATACGATGAACATGTTTGGTCGTGTTTGTCACAATCACGTTGCCAGCCAATCCTTGAGCTCGTCCAGCCCGTCGTGCTCGCCCGACTCTTCCTTGACCTCTCCAACCTTGACCCAAGTAGACAGCAACTCCACCTCTCCACCCTCCCACTCGCTAAACTTGAACGTACCACCACTGCATTCCAGGCCACCCATTTCAGTTCCTTCCCCTTCTGCACCAAGACTTTCCACCCCAACGCCCCCCGAATGTGAAGCCCTCCTCTTCTCAAGCTCGCGCTCGAGGATAGTACGGACTCGGGCAATGGCGACGTCACTTGCTGAATTAGACGATGCACCCACTGCAAGGTCGGTCTTGTGGGCGAGAATGATGAGCGCTGGTGTGGGTTGGGTTGGCGGGAGCGACGTGATGGCATACAAAACATGATGCAGATGTCTGGTAGTATTGGTCAGTGATCGTTCATGCCAATCCGCGACCGTCAAATCAACATACTCCGCAACTGTGGCACCGTTGCGTGAAATAGTGCTGCAATCCACAACGAATGCGATAGCTTTAGCATCCTTGAGATGCTCCCGAAACTGGTCTCTTATCCGTGGGTGTCCAGGGATGTCAATCACACGCAACGTCTTGGTCGGTGACAACACTGCTCGAACTGAGTTTGTTTGCAACGATGTATGCGACGGCAACGTTTGATTGTACGCAAGCTGATCTTTTCCGGTGATTATCAGCAAGTAGGGCTTAGCAGAGATGACAACTGACATTCGACAGTATGGCAGTTTTGCCAGAGTCTGGGGGGCCAACTAACAGCAGAGCATTGCCTCTGGATCTTGATTTCCTCCTAGTATACGATATCACTAGATCTGGGTTAGTCTAGTGCGCAACAGGGCAACAGTAAGACAGACCGACGAGGAGGATCAAAGCTATTACGAGAGAAAATACTCCAAGGTTAACAGGACTGTCGACAAGGATAAGTGGTGAGACCTTGGGCGTGACTTGTACCACATTCTCATCAGAAGAGTTGACATCCATTTGAACGTCGAAGCCTCGGGCAGGCGCAAAGTTAGACGCAACTCGGACGTGAAGGTTTTTGGAACGTCAATTAACGCAATTGTTTGGTTTTGTTAGGAACTGGAGGCATTGACAAACAAGTACAAACACGAGACTCGTGAAGACAAACTAAAGTGGGAGACCCATTCCACCAATGAAGAAAGCACAAATACCCTCAATGGAAGGACCGATAGACTTGAAGAAAGAACCGAAGGAACCAGCATCAGCCTGAGTCATTTCCCCAGCTGGTCCGGGCTTGGGAACAGGTGTATGGCTGGCGCTTGGCCATGGCTGTGTGTTCTCGCTTTTGATTCTTGCAGTCACAGCTTCGGCTGGGCGCCTCCTCTTTACACTCTTTACAGGCTGATGATTCCTCTCCTTTGTGCCAGGAAGGCGACGCGATACTTGCCACTTTGGCTTTGCATATCGTTCACATGCATACACACAGGGTACACACAAAAATCTTACCAATTCGCAGAAAATTTCTTCTGATGTTTCGTTAAAAGACTTCCCAATCTTTTGCTATAAATTTGAATAAAATAAAATTGCCTCCGTGATCCAGGAAATGTGCACACCGAATATGCATAGCGAATCCAGATAGGAGAATTGTACCGAGTTCTTACCTTTCGGGGCGTTACCGTCAATTCGGGATGACGGGGAATACTTCGTCGTCTCCCGCTTATATAGAACTCAAGGTATGCCCACACTATCCAAAAATAGGGGTATCTCCTCGCGATTGTGGGGTGGCGGGTTTTGACCTTGCGGGTAGGTTACGATGATGAGCAACGATAATATCAGCTGTGTACCAACGTTGTTAAGAAAGCGTCGCAGTGCGGTGGCGTCTTGCTCTTCGACAGTGCGGGAACCAGAGGCATCCAGGTGTTTATTGGTTGCACTTCTCACATTCCTCTGCAAATAAAGAGTGCGCCTCAAGTCAACTGCTGCGAAGTCAAAAACGTACTGTGAAGGTGCGAAACTCGCTGGAAGACATCTCTGCCTTCACGAAAAGAGCTCGGACGTCTCGAATGGGGTTATCGGGCATGCTTATGATCCGATCTACGATGGTAGAGGTCATGGCTCTCGTCAGAGAAATGGCTGGAATCGAGGTTCCTTTTAAGTGTCAGAAGATTTGTTTGTTCATCGTTGGGGATTTCCTGTCTCGGTTCAGTGATTGGGAAGGAAACACACTTGTAGATCTAAAGGGCACGTTTCATCGATATGACACAAGTAGAACACGTTGTACGTATACATGCAGATAAAACCCACTCGTGCTCAGCAGAATCGGTCGCTGTGATTATAATTGAACTGAGAACTCATCATAAATGACTATCGTACCTCTTGAGCTTTGATCTGCGATCCAACAGTGCTTCGGCCAAGCGACCTTCTTTCTGAGCACGTTTCAACTGCCCAGCAACGTCACCCCCTCTGAGGAAAATGGTGGATAAAACTGCCTACCTCTTTTTTGTCATCATTTGACGTGACGGACCGCCCTGCACCCCATGTTTGATGAACACGACTAAAAGAGAACGATATCTCATATCTACCCGAGAAAGTTGCCGAAAAATGCGCAACTCACTTGACACTTGCCTCATCTATGACGGTCATCTCCGACCCAGCCTCTCGTTTCTTCTTTTCCTCATGAACTTCCTTCTTGTACTTGCTCTGTATCTTTATCCAGAAGCGTTCTCTGAAGCCAACTTCCTCAGAATCCCCACGTAGTTGTAAAGCACCTCCAGCGACTTCATCTACGCTGAGATAAGTTTCGTATACGTTCATGAATGCAACCATGCCATCGGGCAAAACTACCGGTGTCCACTCCTCTTCCGGACCCCGGGCTTCTCTGTTTGCCGAGACAATACCATGCTTGTCACAGGATAAAAACTTCCCCTCCCCAGTGCCCGTTCGAAGATTGATTGTCGGAGAGCCTGCAACACGGGTCGTTACCCATACCTGCGCTATCTCTGTCGGCTCGCGATCGAGCAACGATGTCGACTCGGAAATGCCCTCCTTGTCAAGGGGGTGTAAGATAATCTTGTTCCGGGTAGAGTCAAAATTCACGGAGATAGGGGAAGGATCCGAGGGATGCATTATGAACGTAGGACCACGGATTTCGACTGGAGATTCCGGCATAACCCAAGTATCGGGGGCATCCTCCTCCTCGACACGCCGTTGTTTGCTGGAACTGCCTTCATCGCCCTCTCGTTTCCGTTTCTTCTTTGTCTTCTCCCCTTTGAACTTGAGTTTCGTTGGGCGTACCTTGTCAGTAGACATGTCTACTGGCAATTGTTTCTGAAGTCGTTCCTGCTGATTCGGCAAGCCCCGAGGAACAAACTTTGGACCAAACAATTCCTTCCACGCATCCACAAGCCCGCCAACATCGTCACCGACGTCCTCAAGACCAAGATGAAGTACAACCCTGGTCAGTCTCGTTTTAACGCATGATGTGTTTGCCACGATCTATGTTCTACACGAAAATCCCGTTTCTCGTACGAGGATGCGCTGGGTGACTACAGAACGGCGTGGATGGATCGACCTTTCAGGATGGTACGGTTGAGATACTCATTGTCACTCACAGATGTTTCCTCGTCGCGGCGCAAGGCTCGCAAGGCACATTTCAGTGCCCCCTCCTCCATTCGCCGTAAAATCATGTCCTCACCTCTTTCGAAGGAGCTGCGAACAAAGCACAACGTACGTAGTTATATGGGGTCATGTTTCCTTCTCTCGCTCGACCTAATGGCGTATCATCTGCATGTAGACACGGTCACTACCCATCCGTAAGGATGACGAAGTCAGAATCGTGCGCGGAAAATACAAGGGCCGGGAAGGAAAGATCACGCAGGTGTACCGCAAGAAATGGGTCATTCATGTCGACCGTGTACAACGCGATAAATCGAACGGTGCAGCTGTACCTATCGGGATCCACCCATCCAAGGTGGTGATCATCAACATCAAGCTCGACAAGGACAGGTGCGTACATCATTATCCGAATGCTGTAGGTCTCGTTGTCTGAACTTCCTCACAGACGAGCAATTTTGGAGCGCAAGGACAGAAAGAAGAACCAAAAATCCGAAGATGTGGAGATGGTTGACGTATGTCTTTGTCTTTCACTCAACCTGAATATGTTTGACTCACATTCACAAAGTAAATTGCTTGTTGCGCTTGCCTTACTTCCCACACTGCACTTCGTAAAACTACCATGTATCTATGCGTCACCCCGCATCATGATATGCATCATGACATCAAACAGATGGCCAGAATGCCAGAATGAAACAAGGGGCTACATGATATTATCCGGTACAGAAACCACTCAAAATATGCGGTATTGCCGACGACGGTGGTATAAGGATGCATCAACAAAATTAGGATGAATCAGAAAATCACATCATCATCTTTAGTGTTCAGGAGGTCTACAGCAGGCTCTTCCACCTCCAACTCTGCACCTGTGGCAGCTTCAGCGTCATCTTCTTCAACCGTGTCCCCTTCCTCTACCTCTTCGATGATAACAGTTTCTTGAGTCGCCGAGGTTTCCGCTACGGAGACGGTTGCCGTGTCTGCATCGGCAGATTTGACATGCATTTTTTCCGCGTCTGTAGCTTCCTTTGCAGCAGCAGCAATAGCAGCCTGTCTCTTCTTCTTTCCCTGTACCTTCTTCAGTCTATGTATGGGTAAGCTATCGTGTCCGCCCAAAGCATCATAAACCGAAACTCGCCTAAAGAATTCTTCACGATCCATCTCATCCAATTCACTTAAGATATACTTGATCGTGTTATCGAGCCTCGGAATGATGACGTGCTCGATTGCGTTCACGCGGCGGTTCGTGGCCCGAATGACTTCGTCCAGAATCATGAAAGCTGTCTGCAGTGACGCGAGTTCCACCAGCGTTTCGATTGCCTTGGCGTAAATTTCCTTGGACCGTAGTACCTGTTGTCCACCACGTCCGAGACCTGTGAGGTTGAAATCTAAACAGAGTCGAGACGGAGAGATCGATGAGCCTCCAATCCAACACACATCCGACGGCGGAAGCACACCTGAACCAGACACACGATCCACCTCAAAGGCAGGTAGAAGCACACCCGAAACATTTTCTTGCGTCGCTTTGACGCGGAATGTCGCCAGTTTGGCCTGCTCTTGGACGAGGTAGGCGATGTCGCCTGTCGTGTACGTGACCTCGGCCATCGAAAAGGACGCGAGCTGCATCACGCGGCCCATCTTGCGTTTGGCCTACACGGGTGGGGCAATCCAATCGATCAGCAGGAGTGATAGAACAGCGCATTTAGCATACCTCGTCCACTTTCTTAAGAATGGCTCTGAATCGTGTGGTGAGGGCATCACGCTTCTTGGCAAGGAGAGAGTGCCCCGTCTCGGCACTCTTGAGGCGCAGCTTCATGTTTGTCAACGCCATCCGTGTGGCGAAGACATTTTCGCGAGCCCCTGCGCCAGACATGCTTGCTGAGCGATATGTCTAGCTGAATCTTGGCGCAAAGTGGCCTAACAGATTTAACAGTAAATGCGTCTAGACGTACAAGTCCAGAGGATAGAGCGGTGCCGGGGTAGCTCAGCTGGGAGAGCAACAGACTGAAGTTCCGACGGATTCTGGAGGTCCCGTGTTCAATCCACGGTCCTGGCACATCTTTTTGGTCCTTTTCTCATTAGATCTTCTTTGCCAGACACGCATAACACTACCGCACCAATGCTGCACCATATCGACTCAGTTCAAGAATCATACAGAGTATCAGTGTGTGATTGCTCTCGGAATTTATCATCTAACTTGTACGTAGTCGTCAATCTTCAGCAGCAAGCAGACTGTTTCTGTCGCCAACTCGATCGCACTAGTGGACACGAGCAGAGGCTGCACTACATCCTCTTCTAGTATGTTAGAAATCAAGCCCTGCATCGATTATCAGTGGCATTCCCCAATCGGCGGCCAGACGCCAACTCACCGTCCGGACGTTGATGCCTGCGTTGCGGTCTCCGAGCGCGTGTCGATTGCGCAACTCGGTAACAATTGCGATGGGATTCAGACCTGCATTTTCCGCCAGCGTCGTGGGGATGACTTCCAATGCATCAGCATATGCCTGGAAGCAGTATGCCTCCATGCCCTTCAACGACTGCGCGTACTGGGAAAGCAGGCGGGAGACATGGATCTCAGGCGAGCCACCACCGCAAATGAGGGCTCTAACAGGAGATGTTCAGTAAGTGGCGTGTTGATAAAAGAAAATCAAGTACTCATACCGTTTCTTTACAAGGCAACGGACTACACAGAGTGCATCGTGCAAACTACGCTCACACTCTTCGACGACCAGGTTGTTGCCGCCCATTGCAAGGACGCTGACCGTGCGACCTCTGTTCTTGACACCAGTGATTTTGACGACCTTTACCCCAGCTTGTGACGTCTCTTCGACTAAATCAGCATACCCTAGCTTGTCCTCTGTGAACGCTTCAATATCCGCGACTGGTTTGCATCCCAAGCTTTTCGAGAGGAATTCGATTTCGTCGCGCTCGACATCCTTCACAGCGAGAATGTTAAGGCGTTTGAGAAAACTGAGAGAAGTGTCGTCTACAGCATCCCGTAGGATGGACTTTTGAATGAGAAGGACATTGCAGTTTGCTTTTTTGATCTTCTTGCATATGTTAAGCAAGTATTGGCGACCTTCTTTGATTACCTTGTCCATCTGGCGATAATCGTTGATGACAACCGTATTATCCATCTGAGTTTCGAGTCCGATCAAGGAACACAGCGGAGAAGTGAGTAGAAACCTACGTCGGGTTTTGGTGCGCTAAGTTGGAACTGAATGAGACCAATCTTGGCTTTTTCCATGCGGGTAGGACCACCAGCGGAGACGATGACATTTTGGTTTAAGACAACACCATCCACGAGCTCAGTGTCTTCAATCGTGCCACCTACTTTCTTCACTACTCTGATGTCTTTGAGGTCCACATTTGAAGATTGGGGCGTCGCGAGGCGGGTGACGGCGGAAACAGCGATAGGCGCAAGAGTCGAAGAGTATTGTGATACGATCTATGAAACGATGAGATCTTGAGCATGACATTCAGAAGTAATACAGACCTTGGAGTTCAACGATGTGCTGGCTGCGCGAAGGAGACTGGCCTTGTCATTCAAGTCAACTGGAACTGATACTTCAGTCAAGTACTCCACAGCTTTGACGGATGCTTTGAGAAATGATTCTGCGATGATCGTGGGGTGGATTCCTTTTACGAGCATCTTTTCTGCTGCGCCAAGAAGGCTACCTGCAAGGACAACTACTGAGGTTGTGCCGTCGCCCGCCTCTATGTCTTGAGCGGCAGACAGATCAACAAGCTAGTAAAGAATGAGTCATGGTAACAAAGTATTGCACGTAAACCCACCATTTTAGCAGCGGGGTGTAATGCTTGAATGCTCCGCAGGATGGTCGCCCCGTCATTCGTGATAATTACTTCTCCTTTTGCGGTTTGAATCTATAGTTTGAATCAATTCATTCAGATCACTTGTTTAGAGATCGGCGGGTTGATACCATCTTGTCCATTCCTTTCGGACCCAGTGATGTACGGACAGCATCACTGATGGCTGAGCATAACTGTCAGCCCAGTCTGAATTGGATAACGGAAAAAGCAGACCTTTTGCTGCCACCATGTTTGACATGCGAAGTTCCATTGGTTTGCCCTGCGGACGTGTTACATCAGAGTGGAGAACGACTGGCGGCAAGCTCACCTTGTCGTTGAAAGCGGCGTTTGAGCCAGAGCGAGGAACTGTTGGTGCCACTTTCGTCGACATTGTGAAGAAATCGGGCGTGACAGATGAGCTATCGACGACCTGAGCGAGCTTGACTCCAATCGACGCGCTTCTGTATCCTTCCAGATTTGGGTGTCACGGCCCTTGCCGTAAAAGGAGTGTTGCGTACGAACCAACGCAAGCGCATCTCACCCTCAAACCACAGCTTCCAATGGATTTTGTGAGCGGCCACCTTCCAGGACATCCAGCTTTACTCACAAGGTCTCTAGTTCGGACATCAGAATGGCCTCGGGGGTCCAGGTGGACTCTTCGCCCAGCTTGCCCAGTAGGTTTTCCTTGCGTGTCTGCGGATCTCGACCTTAACCTGGACAATCGCAGAGGATTTGGTGGCCCACTTGGCCCTCGGGTTGGCCGACCCCCAGCCAGGGCATATGACGAGTATTTAAAGGCCTACAGTGTCGCCATGCTCCCCGGTAGGGAACGAGAGAATCTGTCCTATGGTGGAAAGAGTAGGTCTCGGTACACCGTGTTCATCATCTTGATCCTCATTTCTTTCAACGAACAGTTGTCATGCCACCTTCGGCATTAGCTCATTTGACAAGCTTGGACCTCGAATCTCCGTGGATGTTCCAACTTCGTAATCCTTCGAATCCTGCTGCATCCACACACGCTGGGGTCTTGGAATTCATCGCCGAAGAAGGCGTTGTACATCTCCCGTATTGGATGATGAAAACACTCCGCTTAGATGAAGGTGACGCAATTCGAATCACCGGCACGGAGCTCCCGAAGGGCAAGTTCGTAAAATTACAGCCTCAAACCGTCCACTTCCTCGAGATATCTGATCCCAAAGCTGTGTATGTCTGTCTCCGGATCGTAGCTCTCAACTAATCTGCGCGCAGTCTAGAGCAAGCACTCCGTAATTTTTCTGCTCTTACGCAAGGCGATATCATTGAAATATATTATAACTCGATGATATTCGGCTTCCTTGTAATGGAAGCTACGCCAGGAGGGGACGGTATATGTGTTCTTGATACCGACCTCGAGGTCGATTTCGCCCCCCCTGTTGGTTATGTAGAACCAGAACGTCCCAAAGCGCCTCCACCGGCAACTATGGCCTCAAAACTCAAGATTGATCTCAATTCTTCATCACCGGGGTCATCTCGACCGTCCTCATCACTAGCGGGTGGATTTATCGCAGGTGCAACTTCCACTGTGAGCAAGGGTGGCGATCACTGGGAAAGTTTCAAAGGCAAGGGTGAAACTCTTGCAGGACGAAAAACCAAAGGAAAGGGCATCAGCCACCGTGGCGTGGAGGATGTTGCCGATGGCAGCAAAATCATTCGCACACAGTTTGTATCTTGTGTTTCGCGTACGCACGCGTCCCGTTACTTACCTTTTACCTGCAGAAAGCACAAAGTTGTTACGAGTGAAATGTTAGAGTCCGACGTCAATGTACCAGCAGCGCTAAACCTTCCGCTTGGGAAGCTCTTTTTCGGCTTCAACGTTGTTCCATACACTCCTCCCGAGCCAAAACCGTCGATATCTCCAGGGCCTTCTAGTCCCCCCGTACGTATCCCAGGTTCTAGCATGTCTGGACTGTCTTAAAACAGCTTCTAGGCAACGTTTACCGGTTCGGGCAACACACTCAATGGTCGATCGGTTCAAACGACTTCCGCAAAGGGAAAGGAGAGAGCAGCCTCTGAGATGCAATCAGGCGTCGCTGGGAAAACTTGGGGTGCCGGACAAGCCCTTGGATCTAGGGCGCCAGCACCACAACACATGCCTTCGAGCTTCCGAGGTCGTTCACTCGGAACTTCTGGCAACATCAGAGCGCCGTCATCGACTAAGTCGCAGCAAAAGAGACGGAGTCCGACGCCAGACTGGGGTGTAGATGATGATGATATCATTGACATCGATAGTGACTAACTAGTGACCAATCACCAATAGAGAGCGGCGAATGGGATGTATTAGCAACGTGTTCACATATAGGCAGGGGATAATTTTATGTTTGTGCAAGGCAAGTAAATTGGCACGAAGGTCCTGAACGGCGGAGTCATCGCGTCTAGAGCATAACCACACCAATACCTCTTCCAGCCTCGACACCGTCAGTAGGTGCGATACCTGCCAATGCCGCTGTTCTCCAGTTGTACAAATAGAAGTTGAGAAGACCGTCCCCTGCACCAAACTCAAGTTTTTGTCAACACCGCGCATGTGAAAAGACATTTTGATCAGCTCACTTTGAGTTCCTCCAGAAAGTTCATATTGTCCATTAAACTGACTGCATTGAACACGTCAAACTTTGCTTGGCTAGCGATGACCAATGCATCTCCGATCAGCTGCGTGAGCCGCTTCTTTAGTTTCGCTTCCACGTCTTCTCCACCCGCGAATGCGACATTGCTGGCATAGTAGAACAAATAGCACGCCTCAACGACATCGTACTTGGGGCTATTGATCACCGTTGACGGAAGAGAGTAGAACGAGAAAAAGTCGGTCACGCGATGTGTTTCAGGGTCCTATCTCACATATTTCAATACAAGTCGAGGGAACCATACTTAGATTGAAAGCGCCTCACCTCGACGACATACGTCCACACGACCTGTTTTGGCCGCCTGTGGCTTTCCAAAAGCTGATTAAGGTCCCCCCTTCCGCTCAGAAACTGATGTCGCACTTCATCGATGGTCATGATGGGGACCATGTCAAAGCGTTGCATATATCGCGCGAAGAGCTCTGCCACCTCGGGGATGTCCTTTTCTTCGATTTCGCGCAGGCCTGACAGTGCGATCTTGGGGTCTACTTTGTAGGTCCGTATCATGCGTGCAAGCGTCATATTTCGTGAGACGTATGCGAACTTGATATCGATGAGCTTGGGTACGTTGATCAAACGGTGAAAGTATCTGCATGAAGGTAAAATGACGATTCTGGTTGATCAAGGACAAAACGATGCGCACCGGCAGGTTGCGACGGGGGTCGGGAGGAGAAGCCCGACCGTGTAAATTGCCTGAGCTATCCCACAAAGATTGACTTGTCGTGTGACTTCTTTGATGAGAACAGGTGTGAGTCGTTTGGAGCGCAACTTCTTATGGATACAAAGGTAATTGATCTCGCTTGCGAGGAACTCACTGGATAACATCAAGCAAACACATCGCGAGCAATTCACGAGAAAGCTCACTTTTGGCGCACGCGGAGAGTGATTGGAACGCCAGATATAAAAGCAACGAGCTTCTTGTTCGAGGAGACTCTCACACCGATATGCCATTCTTTACGATAACCCGGTGGTTTGAGGGCCCTGCGCAGGCGTGAATCATTTGTGTTCTACTTTGATATGACAGGAAGCATACCATTCGAGAAATTCGGCGCTGTACTTGAAACGGAAAGCGGCCTCGTCATCTTCAACGTAGTTCAGCGACAGTAGGTCGTAGACCTCCTTGATCTAAAGCTTCAATCAGTATAAAGTTGCCACGGCTCACACGTACATGCCTGCTTCGGGTCATTAAGATCCAGTATGGACCACTCAAAGTCCTTTGGTAATGGATATGGTTCTTGGCGAACTTCACTTATTGGTTTCGTAGGCTCTATATACCCGTCTTCGGTTGGCGGTTGATCGCCTATGCGATGATCGTTTTACCCTGCGCCCGAAATCCGAACTATTCGACTTACCCAATTGAGGGACCGGCTGAGTTGCCCAAAACTTTGGAAAACATGACTGTATGAAAAAGAGATGAAGGGTACGACCATACCTTGTGCTCTCCGAGAGTGCCCTGTGACCGTCCAGTGACCGTCTTCCCCTTGATCACATCCATGAGCTTCAAGTGATTCAGCGCCTGCCTGACAGCCTCGGCATCTGCTAAAGTAGCGCCACCGCCTTGCTCAACAGTCTTGGTCTCCGACACGACGTGGTCCACAATGGATTGTGGTATCTCATTTCCGCGTATCGAGTCTAAGATTTTGGCAGCTTTAGATTTCTTCTTCCTCTTGCGTTTGGATGACGATGCCTGTGGTGGTTCTGGGGAATTGTCTGTCTGCCCTGGTTGTTCTCCCTCAGACCCGGAAGAGCGATCTTCATGATCGCTGTCGTGTGTAGTGTCTATGATTTCTTGTATGGGATTCTTGCGAGACATGGGCAGCCTGCAATCAATGCGACGTGGACACTGGAGATCACGCTGCACGCGCACCACACTTTCGGCACAGCCACGTGGACTTGGAGATCAAACTAGCTATCTACGGGATCGACTACTGACCTCTCCGTCTCCTCTTGACTCTCTCGGCAAGACTGGTATCTTCTATGGCGTTGGTATCGTCCTGTATCGTCGAGCCCTTGATCACCGGAAGCTCATCCGCATCGAATGATTCATTCTTCCTCGTCCGTTTCTTACTCGAGGACTGACTAGGAGTTACCCTTGGAATATCGGGGCCAGAAGGGGACACGGGCATTCCATAGGAGGAGAAGACTTTCAGGTCGGACGTAAACAGAACCTGCTTTTCTTTTGAGTTCAATTTCACGAGCACGCACTGACTACGCACGGAATGTGCCCAACCAGCATATTCACCCCAAGTGTCAGCCAATTTACTGTTGATCTCGTCGTACAATTTTGGGGTCATATTGGCTTTTTTCGAATTCCCGGGAGAACGAAACCCGTAATGTCTCGCTGCAATTTGAAGGACATGGGTATCCACTGGAATAACTTCTCTCTATGTCACAATCAGTATCGGTTTCGTGAGCTAAAAGTCCCGAGCTACCTTGTCCAAGCTCATGAGCAAAATGCAATCGGCCACTTTGCGACCCACCCCAACAAAATTAAGGAGCTCTTCTCTCGCTTTCGAAGTATCCAACTTCCTCAAGGTCATTAGCCACTTTTCTGGTACTTCGATGACACAGTGAGCCTTCGAATCCATATCAGTAGTACCGTGTTTGTCGACCAGCATCTTTGCCGTTCGCTGAATGAAATCTGCACGGTAGCCAAAACCTAGTTCGCGTAGTTTCGTTGCAACTTCAGGAGAAGCGAGAGCACTCGGAGGTGGGAAAGGATGGTAACTGACATCTTTCGTCACGCAACTAGAGTCAGGAATTGGAGGGCCAAGAGTCAGGATTGGAGTCGAGTAGTGCTTGCAGAGGGCATGTATCATCTTCGTTATACGTGCAATGTTGTTATTCGAAGAGCAAATGAATCTACGGGTGTTCTTGTTGAGCCCCGAGACCAGTGTCTTTTGTTCACTCACGAAACGAGGTTCTCCCAAGGGTCCTGACGCAGCATGCGAATACCAGAGAAACGCGACCTGACGTTGCGAAAGACGGGATCTCGCTCGCTCCATTCGTCATACAATTTGACGAGGTCGATGTCCAGCTGGAAGTAGTCTTTGAGCCAAACCAACGTCTCTTCCTCGCGAGCGTCCGCTTGTACAGGATCGAGAAGGCCGTCGGGGAAGATCGAACGATAGAAAAGAGCCTCGGCAGATTGTCTCAAGCAGACGACACGATCTCGTAGACAGAATCGATATTCGTACGCGAAGGGTTCGGGGGCACAAGCAGACGCGATGGGATAGCTTGTCCATCGAAACGATTGTCCACACTTCAAGACGGCGGACAAGGACAACTGAGCTAACGGTAGACGAAGACACCGAAATCCGGTTGGGACGGTCATGGGTGTTGTGTTTTCGGGTGTTACTACACTGGACGAACCTTGTTCTGAACGACCACGACGATCTCTGAATGGCGACGTTCGTTTCACCAGCTCCTCGAAGGACCCGCCGATATGCAACGCCTCGACAGACATCCCGAACACCACCTCGGCCACGCAAGCTCGTTGGTGCCCACCGCGTCGCTCCGGCCGCTACTCCTCCGCGCACGGTAGGAGATTCGGGGATGGAGGTCGATGAAGCACCCGCTCCAACGGGATATGCCCAGTCAGACAGACCACTGAGTCAAAAAGACACCGCCTTTGCGAAAACTGAAGAGCTGTTGGTCACCTTGTATGGTGGATTACCAGTCGAAGTCAAACAAGCTCTTCGATCTACAGGTACGCGTCGTTGTGAGGAACGTTCAGCAGCTGCCTGATTCACCACCTGGTAGATTTTATGGTCGAATCGTACACAGGGTGCGTAGACACCACGTCAGGTTACACGCTCGTCACCTCTGCGAAGACGTGTTTTCTCTGGTCCCATGCTACACTTAAACCAACCTCACCAAGCCCGACGTGCTACATCCTTCCTTGTCCTCCATCCTCTCACATCCAAACAAACGCCACGTCCCTGGCACCACATCATGTCATCGTACCTTCACGCTCCCGTTCCCTCGAGCCAGGTCTCATTCTTGTCTCTTCCACCGGGGCGACGCGTTTCTGGCCCTCAATTTCCTCTGGGCTTTCAGGCGGGACCACCTTCGAAGCGGTGTATCTCCCTCTCGAGGTTACCGAGAACGAATACGTTTCGTGTGTTGTTCGAACCGAACTCGGTGGCCTTGGCGGGTCATTTAGCGGGGCATACGCTTACCTGGCCGCCACCTCCACAGGCAGGATATTCCGATTAGGAATTACCTCGCAAGGCGGAAAGCACACCCTCACAGTGAGGCTGTTTGCCCCTCCAACACCGTCTTCTTCGCTATCTCTTACTCGCCTCTTGGGATGGTCCGCACCGTCCGTCGCAGCAAGACCAGAACCTGGTAATGTCGTCGCCCTTGCCCCATTTGGGAACGATATGTTTGCCTTGGTGGAAACCAGGATCCAAAGATGGGCATTGAAGACTGAAGAATTGAAAAGCGAGGCGGACGTGGCGCAAGTCGTACGGGAAGCAATCGGTGGTGTTGGCATAGAAGACCTTGAGGGTATCGATCTCGCTGTTGAAAGGTCAGTAGATCCGTAAAGGTAATCTCTTTTGGCTAATAGCAGGATAATAAGCCCAAATGTCCTCGTACTCTTGGTTTCATATGCTGTTGGTGCTGAGGAGGGCCCTGGTGCGATGGCTGTCGACCCATTTACCTTCGGACCCCGTCGGGTATATGCCATCCTCCGCCTTGTCGCCCACGGCGATTCTTGGGGTGTTGATGGTGTCACTACTGTCCCTTATGTTGCTGTGAGTATCTTTTGTGCTGTCAGATTGGTATCAAGTCTCATTCTAGCTTAAATTTTCAATGGTATCCATCGCATTCGTGGTCCAAATATGACATCAGAATGCTACTTCTCCGCCAGCACATCCACGGTTGACACTCCTTTCTGAAGGAGCGATCGCTGCAGTGTTATTCGGTGAAGTTGTGATTTTCTGCGCTCGAGGTACGCGCTTCCTCCTTGATTCCAAGCTTTGATATGTATCACCACGCGGTGGTTTCAGACACGCCCTACCACGACCGTCTGGTTCTCAAGTCCTCGAATGACCAGTTTCTGGCACTTTCCGCACTCCCCCCAGTTATCACTCTCGATCATGCGGACGTGAGTAGTAGCACGGATGCAGACGGTGGGGAAGGGAAAATCGAGGCTGAAGTCCTGATGGTAACCGGCGAGTGGATGCTAAGGGTTTCATTGAACGTCGAAAAAGTACAAGCATTCAAGGCAGAGTGAGTGACACCTCGGTCGCGGTCTTCTGTGATACTTACATGCTATGGGATAGATCTTTGCCTAGTCTGCTCAGAGCAACCTTGAAACAAGCTATTCTATATTCACCTATTACTGCCAATCCTTTGCAGTTTATACTCCCCCCTTCGCAGGTACTGGATGGAGAAGCGCTCATGCGTGCTGCTGAAGGCATCAGTACTGCGGTCATAGCTAGCGGTGAGTTCTCTGGTTTCCTTCTCCTGGTGATGAAAATCGACCTTTGCGCCTCTTTCATTCCGTCCTCTCTTGTGTTGACTAGCTAATCCATCAACCATTCAGATACTGAAATTGTCCGCCCTAACCATGACCTTACGTACCAAATAACTGCGCGGAAAGAGCGATTGAGCTGGCTGATCAGGTTTATAAATGACAACGGTGCTTTGGGAAAGGTTAGTGTGACATTGTTAGGCCACTGATTTCCCTGGTATCCGTCGAATGGAATACGTAAAGCTTACTTGAAGAACCATAATGATTCACATGTTCTCTCTAGATGTCACAAGGGAGTCGTCAACGATTAGCGGTCGACGCGGAGAAGCTTTACGCATGCCATCAGCTTTGGGTCAGATTGAATGAACACATTGAGTGAGTCGGCTCATCAAGTATTCTCTGTTATTTTACGTCGGTCACTAATACTATTAAGTGCTGGTGCCCTTCATTCCCTCGTCACAGACACAATCCATGTATATACTGCTACCCATACCCCGGCTACCTCGAGCCCTTCGTTGGATCTCATATCTTCGTCCGTGCCTGAGCCAACCCCAACGCAAGATGTCACGCGAGACTTCTTCAAATATCGCGTATCTGAGGTCGGAAAGCTGTTAGTATTCATGGTGGACTACCTGAACCAGTTGGAAGGAAGTGGATTCGGGGGTCCAGCTGCATTGAAAGAGCTCGGAGGGGCCGTCGTAGTCTGTCGTCTTTCTTGATTGCGAGAGCCGGCGCATCTTATCAAACTTTTCTTTACTCGCAGGGAACGCTTCAAGCTGCACTCTCTTATCGCGCATATAATCTCGGCGTGTATGGCGTCGAGCTTCCAATGGTCAAACCGTGGACAAGCAGATCCGTTGTTATCGACGCAATTCTAAGGCTCGTCGATTCCGTGACGAAGTTGGCCAGGGAAAGTGGGCCCAGTAACACCACCAAGGACGTGGTGAACATGTTGCCTGAACTGGCTACGTTGTTATTTGCATGTATACAGGAGCAACTGGATTGGCTCGCAAGGCAAGTATTTGTATTCCATCCCTATTTTCGCTAACTTATGCTCCATACGTTACTAGCCCAATGGCAGCCGATGACCCAAACTCCCAGAGGGACAGAAAGGAGCTAGAGGACAGGTTTGCACAACTCAGACCCGAGATACTCGAGACGCTGCGTATGTTGCTCTCTGCGCACGTTGCCTGTCGAATTTCTCTTACTGCAATCCTTTTCAGGTGTTACTTCGCACCTCCAGCAAGCCCTCGCCCTCGCATCCACCTATGCTGACTTCCCATCTCTTGCTTCACTTCTTCTCCGTCCAGCACCGTACCCACCTGCTTCAAATCCCCAGGGACCCCTGATTCAAACCTACCTCAGTAAATATGGGGATGCATTTGGCAGCGAAGTGGTGCGATGGTGTATCGAACAAGGCGAGGCTCGTGTAGTCTTTGCGGAGGAAAGCGTATGGGGTCCCATCATGGACAAGCTGTTCGCCAAGGGCAGCAAAGGCAAGGACAGAGGGGATGAAGAAGTGGTGGCGAGGCCAGAGTATAATGCCATTGCCTGGGTCAATGACATGGGACGGGACAGGTATGGGGATGCGAGCAGGAGGCTGCTGGGAGAAGCAGGCAGCGCAAGTGACCTTGGCGTGAAACATGTACGTGCTTTTTCTAAACTGTGGGTCCTTGTGATTGATGGTCGTGCTGACTGTCATTGCTCGGACGTGTTAGTTTATGCTTTCCCTTGGAAAGCTCTGCCAGTTCACAAACTTGCAGGAGGGTGGAACGTTGGATGAAGCGACGCTCGATGGTGTGGTGGTAACTTTTGGACCTTTTGTGCCAGACTAACGAGTATTCATGACAGAATTCCATGATGGTTTGGACTTCGTTGCCGTGCAAGAAAAGTTGTTGGCTGATTTCCAAGACGCGGTGAACACGATTCGTGGAAAACAAAAGAACAGCCTGGATGCGCAAGTGGACGCTGTTCTCTCTTTGAAAGCGAAGAAACTTAAGGAAAGCGAGCGCAAGGGTCTCGTCACGGTGCGTACATCCGACCTGATCCTGGTGTCACTTGGCGTGCCAACTCGGAGTTTATCACCCGGGCAGGTGTTCAAAAATCATGTGAGGGATATCTTGCAAAGAAAAGTGCTGGATGTGGAAGCCGTGGTGGACGTGCTGACCCTCAAGGATAACGTAGATAGCATAGATGACTATGGGACTGCGTTGCATTTACTCGCAAGGGCCAAAGTAGGGATTGCTGTCTCCTCCTCGTGCCTGGATGCTAAACCGTCACTTAGGGTATTCCAGACGTCCGACGACTATCCTCCTTTAGAAGAGCCTGGTGCCGAGTGTATTATCATGACAAGTATGTTTATTTCTGTCTCGGTGTTTCATTTGCTCAAAACTCTGCAGTTGGGATGCCATCCGCCAGACGGCCAATGTTAGCGATGCACAACTAAAAGCCCGTTTCTGTGCGAGCGCATTGTACCACACCCTCCTTCTCATTTTACCTACGATCGCCGCCGCACCTCCAGGTGATCCATTGCCCGAGGGCTTTGACTCGGATCCTGCACAGTGCTTGCCTGTCCCACTGATGCCGGAGACGTCGTCACGATTCCCAGGCATGCCGGCTGAGATGGTGGGCGAGTTGGCTAGAAACTTTAGGACCGAGAGTTCGATGGTGGAGACAATGAGGATGGAGGATGTCTACTTCAGGGTGAGGGAGTTGGCGATGGAAGAACTGGGATACGAGATGCGGTGAGACTCGGCGGACGCAAATATGTTCAGCATGTACATTTCCCGGCATTTCGATACCTGCTTCACAGAATACGTTGCTTGAATCGCCGATACTCTACACGCGCGGCTAGGAAGATGGTGCTCCAGTTCTGCTTTTGCCATTCGTTGGCATATTCGTCCTGCCTCGCTTTTTCCTGCATCACCCACTTCTTGTAAAATTCCGAGAGTGCATTTTCACGCGTTTCAGCTGAGGCGAATTCCGGAAGAGATGACAAGACAGATTCTCTAGCGGATTCGAAACGCGTGTTGCTCTGGCAGCACGAATATGAACAGCCGTGAGGACAAAGGCACAAGCACGACGTACGTCGGTCCAGTAATTATGATTGAACGCGTCGAGCTGTTCGCGCGCGAGCTTATACTGCAGCTCGAGCGTACGGTCGTGGGGAACATCTGAATCCGAGTCTGCAAATTCGTTGAGAGAGTAAGGGTGGTTGAGGCGTGGTTCTGGTTGTGCTAGGGAGTGCGACCGAGAAGTGCCGGGCATGTCCGTGTAGATGATGGGACGTAGGTTCGAGGTGGGGTCATTGGGACCGACGAGGTGTCGCGATGTGGATGAGACGTGCAACGAGCGGGAGAAGCGGGTCAAGTGGTGCACAACGCGTGCGGACGACATCGTGGCAAGTTTGACGAACTGACGTTGACAGGGCGGTGTATCATCAAGTCGCACTGCGGTCGCTTTTACTCCCTTCTCACTCCTGCATACTTTTTTCTTTCCAATGCGACAGCTACTGGCATTTATTCTACACGCGACTGCGGCGGGCATCATGGCGTGGGGTTGGCTCAGTCTCACGGAGCAAGTGAGCTGGATACTCGCACAAAAGGGCGGCTACTTTCTGTTTCTAACCAACCAAGGGTAAGCATGGTCTTTGCCATCGACGACCGGCCGACGACCGTCATGCAAACTATCGTCTCGGATCGTGTAGGTTGGCCGTCGCATGGCTTTACATGGTCGTCAGTCTCTTTTGTGATTTGTTCCCCTGTGCGGCGAGTGCGTGCATGGCGTAACCTGCGAACGCTTCGTATGCTGACGGACTGCCCAACACACAGCAGCGCGCCATGTGAGAAAAGCGCTCTTGATGATATCGATGCCGGTGAGTCAGCAACCGTCTGTTGCCCCCACACGCGCCTAACCTGACCTCGTGTGACTCGCGCAGCTGGAGTTGGTCATCTCCACCATTTACTGGTCCCTCCTCATATTCATCCCTCATCTCATCCTCCCCCCGACCACTGGTGCCGAAGGAGGGCTTCAGCGCCTGGAGCCCAAGACCGATCTCGCCCTGCATGCCGCGCCTCTACTGAGTCTCTTGATCGACTTTTTCGCGTTCGAGTCCAAGTTTTCGAAAACCTCCGTCCGCAGGGTCGCTCCGCTCGTTGTCGTCGCCTTTTCCGTTTGGTACGCCTCCTTTGTGGAATATTGTGCGACGTTCAACGGGCATTGTACGTGTTTCGCCTTCTTTTCGTGTCGTCTAGCATGCTGACCCACGTTTTCTGAAACCTGATCCGTCGGTTTTAGTCCCATATCCATTCCTGACCCATAGCCCGTTTTCCGTACGCATCTTGATTTATGCCAGCACTGCAGGGATCGCCTTGGGCTGCTTTAGAGCACTCAATGCATTGCATGCATGATGATGACCAGGACATCGAACAGCATGCATATTTATCATACCTCCTAAGCGTATGATGTCGGACGCCGTCATTGATATCCAATGATCACAACGATTACCTTGATGGATGTACTCCGGATACATTTGTATCACACTCTTCGATGCCTTGTATATAGACGAGCCAATGATTGAGTATACCGCATCCACTCAAGCGAGTCCAAACAATGGTCGAGAGGATCACCGAAATCTCAATACAGCAAATGAAAAGGTATGGTGTTGCTGCTTGGCAGATATGCGTACACAGACCATCGGACCGACGATAATTCTCGCTCTTAATCACTTCGGAGAACCCAATACATTATGCGCATCGCCAGCGACACAGAATATGTAGCTTGTCACTACTCTGTTCCAGGTCGCGTTTTAGCACCATAGATAGTCGCGACCTCCTCCCGTCTGGATGCGTCTCCATCATGCTTTTTCGCTTAAGCATTTGGCTCTAACGTGGATCGTTTTCGACTTGTCAGCACGAGTTGCATAATCAGCAAAAGTGAAGATCCAACGAAGGCAACGCACTGCCAGGGTGGGTCAGCACGTCTGTCTCTGAGGACTCTTCAACAAAGTAGAGCGTACTCCACTGAACAACGTGTTGATAAGTCGTATGCCGGGAGCGCAACTTGCGGGTGAGGCGTGACGACGCGGCAGATGTTAATCGTGATAACGGACGAGGAACGAAGTACAGGGAACTACAAGATAAAAGGTGATGATTATGTAAGCTAAGTATCGTAGGTATCGAATGATTCTACTTCTACACAACGCGGATCGTCCACACTAATAATTGCGAGGTCGGCAGTGCACTCACTGCACTGTAGGAGATTGCTCGATTGAAAATATTTGAGCCTACCCAAGCTCGCAGAATTGGACCACTTCTCTGTCAAAAGATCAGGCAGTATTTTATCGCTTGAAAAAATCCAGCCATAAACAAACCTACGCGCCAACGACCGTGGACCATGCTGCAGTACCACCCTCAGGAAACTGGGCGAGCTGAGTTTCTGCCTTGCTCGTGTATTCAGCATCCGAGATAGCAATTCGTGAGTCTCTTGACATACTTAACGATACACTGGAGAATTCAATGCGTATGTTTCCAGCTGGTGGAGAGCACTTGGTACATAATGATTGTCGGTCCGGAAGATCCCGATTGGTCAATTCAAGGCCACCGAAACGCCTGCCAATAATATTTCCAGCCGCCGGCTCATCCCCATTGCTGATTGGGAGGTTACCGCGTTTTGGAGGGACAATGCCCCTACTGCATTCACAAAAGTCCTGGATGTGGTCAACCGGCATTCCGATCGCAATTCTTGCGCCTTCGACTTCTCAGGGAACCGAACAAACACTGGCAGGCGCATCCCAACTCAGTCCAATGAACTCTCAAACATCATAAAATGCCCATCATGGTGATGATCCTCATGTCAACGTCAATGGGATACCAGACCATTTTCTCTGTCGCATCCCACGTAGTGCTGAGTTGTGGTTTTTTTTTAGCCCGATCCCTAATCGTTGCGACTACTAGCAGTGTTCATTCAGTATAATTATCCTCCTCTAGTAAACCATTGTGCACTTGCCCCGAGTAGCGCATTCCTTGAGTTGATAGCGTGCGGGAACACTTGATGATTGCAAACACGCGAAGGTTGTCCATCGGATGCATGAGCAAGGTTGAATTCAAGCTTCGACTTTACTTCAAGTTTCAAGTCGGAAACCAATCCGGCAATCCTACCATCCGACATTGTCCTCGACGTATGCTCCACCATCAAGCCTGTTGAGTTGAATTACAATTCCCACTCGATCTTCTCGCACACCAAAGGACAAGCTACGACTACGATCAATTCAAAATAAGATGGATAGTGCTGAGCACAGATTCCAGCTACCCATTATCAGTATCGCATCGTATTGGGACAGTGGATCAGCCGATGACGCGGAACGGGAGGCAGTGTCCAAGGCCCTCCACACAGCCTGCGTAGAATATGGGTTCTTTTACCTGGAGGTTTCTCGCTGCGTTGATCCTAACGAACCAGAAGAGCTCGCGCGGCTGGCGCGGGAGTTCTTTTCTCTTCCCCAAGCCGAGAAGGACAAGATCTCGCTAACGAATCAGGACTTTGCCAGAGGTGCGTTAATATTTAGCTCTCTCATTAACGTATTCAGTGTCCTTGGGATTACACCGGTAGGATACCAAAGACTCAAGGAAAATGTCACGAACGGGAAAGCGGATAATCACGAAGCTATCGACATCTACAGGCCTGTTGAGAACCCTGACAAGTCGCGGCCGCTGGGTGGTGACAATCAATGGCCAACCATCCCAGAATTCAAGGCCAAGTATGAGAAATGGATAGATAAAATGAAGAAACTCGGGATGGTTCTGATGGAAGCGCATGTATCCGTTGTATCGTAGGGCGTACACTAAGCTGAGTTACTCATTAGGATGGCTTATGGTCTAGGGATGGACACAGAGGAATGGCACAAACTTCGCGCTCAAGTAGACGATAGTTTCTGGTATATGCGTATCATTGGTTTGTTTCAACATCGTACTCGAGGCCCCATACAACGCAGAGTGACTGAATTTCGCAGGTTACCCGCCGCTTCCCAGCGATCATGACGGTTTTTCTTGTGGGGCACACAAGTACGTTGACAAAATCAGGAACAGACTAATGAAATGAATCAGTTTGACTGCAGGGACTACGGATGCCTGACGTAACAAGTTTTATGACAAAAGAAAGACGGGTTTCTGATGAGACGATCACAGTCTCCTTCATACGGATCCTACGAAATCCGCGCTGCAAGTGTTCTTACGCAAGCATGGACACGTTCCAGAGACCGTAGACGGGCTTCCCGATGAACATGGTGGTGAAGAGGGATTTTGGATCGACGCGGATCCAATTCCGGGTTGTCTGGTTTGCAACATTGGCGAAAGTGAGTCCGTTTATGGACCGCGGGGGAAGATGACTGACTTGCAGTCGACGTGTAGTGTGGGAGATATGGACAAATGGCCTGTATAAGAGTACGTTGCATCGGGTAGTCCATAGAGGGACAAACTACCGGTGTGTTCCCACACTTGATGATGATATCGGTGTGTTGATCCATTTCAAAGCGTCTCGTAGGGTTTCAACTCCTGCTAGACTGGACAGCACTAACCTTTAGAAGGATTCCATTTTTCTTCGAGCCAAACTTTACGGCGAAGATCACGCCATTACCGGTCTTGATGTCGAAGGAAGGCGACACACCACAAGACAGATATAAGTCAGTCGTATATGGTGATTTTCTGTTGAGAAAGGTGGGAAGCAATTTTTCTGTTGACGGGCGAGGAAAATACGATTGATTGGCGGTATTCGATGGCGGGAGTGCATGACTAGCATGGCGCGCTTTGGGGATGGTGGTAATGTTCGATTAAAATCTGCTTTCAAGTTCGTAAGTTCCACAGTGTCCGCGATGAACCAACAGGAAGGCAGATCCGGAAGCACAAGGTAATAGTCGCAGCCGAAGTTTATACATGATGATCACCAGTACATACATCAAAGTGGATATATATTACATTCGTTGTGGTTACTGCGTCTAGCTGTCGGATAGCGCCGATGAGTCAATGGTCATAAACACTGCTCGTTACACTGGCATGCATTTTTTTTTCGTGGTCGTTCCTTTCATGCTTCCTGATCAGAGGTATCTTGCTCTTCAGGGCGCCTCCGGCGGCGTGTCAGCGTGAACTGCATCACCATCAACAACCCAGATCCGAAGAGGGAAATAACCTGTTAAGATGGGTCAGCGGTTTGATCAGCGCAAGCAACCATTGGACAATAGATATACCCCACTACACAACGCGGGCTGCCACCACTTATATTGCGAGGTTAGTAGTGCGCCAGCGACAGGACCACCTTAAAGTTGAATCAAGGGCATTGAACGACAACAGCTCACCGTAGTTCTGAGGGGGACGCACCAAGGAGACTGCCAATGCCAACAAATGTCATGCCGATGCCCATGCGAGCGCTGATCATAAAAGGAACAAGTATTCAATCTGGACCCTTGTCAGTAGCAATGTCATCTCGATTGACATACCCGATTTCCGAGAAATCATAAGTGAGGTGGGACATCAAAGGTGCCAATAATGCGATATCTGGCAGCGGTGCTCGTGGTTCAGCTCAACTTTAGAACTTGAGGGAGGACGTAACTGACAAATCCCAGAAAAGTAACCAAAGAGGGTCCCAAGGATAACTACCGTAGGAACGCTGTTGAGACCGATGATGCCAAAGATGAGAATGCTGCATGTCGCAGTCGTTATGATGATAAGCTTCGGTACACCGATACGAGGCGCGACGAATCCCGTAGATAATCTCCCCATCAAAGCCCCCCCATTCAGGAAAACTGACTGAATAAAAGGATCAGTATCGAATTGAGAGAAGTAAAGACGAGTCACGGACAGAGTAGAATGAGAAGGTCTCTGAATTACCATGCGTGACAGAGTCCAACTGCAAGTAAAAAAGCGGGAAGTAAAAACCGATTTGAAAACATAGCAATCTAGAGGTTGACGGTATATATGTGGTAGTCGCAAGGGGCAGATCGAGCCTTACCCAATGCCCATAAGACAAAAGGATGGGTCGTGGATGATACCTTTTCCGACGGACAAGTAGTTGGTAGGATGTCGGGGCGGCTCCAATCGTGTCCGGATAAGGGAACAAGCTACAAGGAGTAGAACAGTGATGAAGGCAGCACTTATTCGCACTCCGTTGGAGAAGCCTACACCCCGGTTGAACAAATAGTTCAGCATAATCGGATGCACGATCGCTCCAAGCGAAGATCCAGCGGCGGCAAGGCTCATTGCAAGCGTACGACGTTTCTCGAAATAGTGAGAGGGCACTGACATAGTTGGGACATAAAGAAGTCCCTGAGCAATGCCGAGGCCAATCCCTTGAGCAAGAAGGATCTTACTTCCGAGTCAAAAATGTGTCGATCATGCTGGTAATGGCACGACAAACCTGATAATATTGACCCGGTTGCGCAAGGGAAAGCATGAATAAGTTGAATGACTGTAGTAGTGACCCTCCAATCAGCAAATGGTAGCTTAGTTAGCATTAAACAACAGATTTCCTGCAAAGCCAGATATGATAGGACGCACAAATAACCTCGATCATAGAGTAAACCTGAAAGAAGACCAACAGCAGCCACTAGAAATGCATTGATGCTTCCTATCCAGCTGCACAGCAAGATTTAAGCTCTGAGCACACGTAGAGCCCTGAAGACATACGAAATCGCAGAGGATGATTTGTTCATTAGATAATGCAAGGTGTAATAATCTGCGACTTTCAACATGCCGACACCAAGCAGACTCAGAGAGTTGCCTCACCTTGATAAACGCCAAATGACGCGGTGTACCTTTGTTTTCATCAGTATGTGGGGAACTCGCATGGAGGCTCATTCCTACCCGAAACCACAGAATTGGACTAGCGCTCTGTCAAGCATCGATGGACATGTTGCTTGGAGATGTCAGGAATCGATCAGACTTACACGCCAAGTATAGTGAGCCATGCTGCGGTGCCACCTTCGGGAAACTGGACGAGCTGGGTTTCTACATTTCTCGGGCCATCCTTTTCATCCGAAGTAGTGCTTCGTGTGTTCTCTGCCACGGTTCGATGTGACGATTCGCTGTGAGCCATCCCTTGCATTGAGTATGCTGGGGGGAGAACTAGAGGGATCGGTGTTATTTATGAACTCTAAGAGTGTCCAAATACCCTGCAAGAAAGACCTCTATGAATACCCGGGATTCAGCACATGGTTAGATGAGTCGAGGCTTATGGGATGCACAGTCAGCATTGGAACGGCAAGCGGGAGAAAGATGAACCTCGGATTCATTGTCAACCTAGACCAGTGACAGGGATAAACGTCAAAGTGTCATGGGTTTCTTCCCCTTTCGTCTGCTGGCCAGCTCACATCAGGTAAAGTCTCGCCATTGAGTTGTCATGGTTTTGTATAATACTATGCCTTGCGTTCGTTTCGGCGAAGGTTGCAATGAAACAGTGAGCTTCAGGTGATGTTATTCTGAACACAGGAAATGAATAAGACCAGGTTCTGAGGATCACGGAGGGTGGTCATATATCATATCTCAAGTGTAAATTTTGAGAAGAGTCGATGATGGCACGTACTAGTATCGATTGAGACCGTGATTGGCATGACGTTGAACAGACTCCAAAGTCAGGCACGCACTTATGTCAATCATGCCGGACGGCCCGAACTGCATCCGTTGAATCGTCATTCAAGCTGAGCATTGCAGTTCTCACAGCTACTCACGGGGCCAGGTGAACAGGCACACGGTATACGGTATACCGTCACGATCCCTGGGAAAACCCGTTCACAACGTATCGCTCCGGTTATCTGCAAAGAGCAAACATACGAATGTAACCAATTTGGGACTGAATCCGCTGGAACAATTCCGTGATGCTAATGATACCTTTCGCGCAAATGATACAAGGTACCGCCAGAGGGGTTTTCGCACATTGTCTTTCCGTCGGAGCTGCAGACATCATCAGGATGCGGACCCCGAGGGTCGTGATTGTCAAGTCTTGAAATTGACTCTGAGTTAGCACATTTGTTTCTACGAGATAAAACACAAATGGAATTGCGCGGGCTGCCACTATCTTTATTTCTCGGTAACATGCCGTCGAATTGCGGTAACAATGGGTGCACCTCAAGGTTGCTGACGTCGACGATGGTCGACACGATTCCGATGCAGGCTGTTCAGGCGAGGAGGGACTCACCAGAGTGCGATGCAGAGGTAGTACATACAAGCTCGTGCCAGCGTTCCATACACGTGAACTAAGAAATGCCATAAACGGCGAAAAATGCCGGATAACAACGGTGCAGACATGACCGATCTGTGAAGTTCAAAGCATCTATTGGATAAGAGCAAGGCCCTCAGTGAAGAATGAGCTGAACAGAGCTGAAACATCTCCAAATTATCATACCCTACAACATCCAGTCGTCGTGAAAACGAGCTGGAGATGGCCAGAATTTGATCCGAAAGTACATGATCTACCATGAGAGACGGCCAGCCGTGAGGGTGAGATATCGGTAAAAACCGGCCCAAAGCCTGCGACATCAAAGAGAAAGTCATAATCATCCCCTTCGCGGCGGCGAGATATACTGGGGCTTAGCTCATGCGTTAAGAAGGAAGAAACCGAAGAGGGGGTTGACTAAGCTTACCGTAATATTAACAACTTGTTCATCGAGTGCCGGTGCATAACCGAAGAGCGAAGCTTGTTTCAAGCGCATGACGGGTATCGAAAACTCCTCGGGCGATAAGGATCTGTCACTTCAAGTTAGCGACACGTACTTGATCCAGGTAACACTAAAGATGGACCTGATAATATCTTCTTGGTCGTGTCGGGAAGAGCACGACCAAAGTGAATGCCTGCAGAAAATCCCCCGCAGGTGGCGGCTTAGCATAACTAGCACTGTCTATCAGCGATCCGTAAAATGGACAGCGCTTGTACCAAGTTGCTGGAACTGGCTGGGATCATCGTCCAGATGGCCTCGACCGTAGAGGAAGCAGAAGGTGGTCGTTGAGGACACAGATGGATGATGAGTTTTTAGGGAATGCTGCTCTGCGGCCATGTGTACCAGAATCAACGATAAAGGTGTGTGCTTACCCAAGCCACAGAATTGGACCGGGCGCCCTGTCAAGAAGAAATGGGTTCGAGAACATTCCACGGAGAGCAGGCTTCCGTGCTAACGAGCGTGCCATGGTGCGGTGCCTTCGAAACACTGGACGTACTGGGTTCTGGTCTTCGGGTCCTCCGAGTCCTTTACATCTGAGTACTTCGAACCAATCGGTGGTACGGAGGGACGAGACGACGGTACCGGCGCTTTCTGAAAGGCTAACGTTATATATCGGGCTTTGGGAAACATCACGAGGAACCTGCGAGGAATGCCAAGGCTTTAATGGATCGAGTGCAAGGCTCCTCGGCACAGACACACTTACTAGTAATGGGATGTTAAATAATCACTCGGTACGATGCCAAGCGAGTATTAGATGAATATCGGTTAATTGTCAGCTTCGTGAATGGCCTTAATTAACGTTGAGTATTTCATTTATACCGGCACATTCGTCTCTGCTGCTAGGTTGAGCACTGGTGTTGCGAGTCACGTCAGGTACATGTAGGATCGAAATCGGAGTCGAGAAAGTGGTGTCCAAGTCGTTTCTACTGTCAAGTGTGTAGTCGCGATGACCAATTTAGGAAGATGCTGATCAGAAATCAGAGCTTGAATGGAGGTGAGTGGATCGAAGTGGGGATGGTGGAAGAACAGATGCTATGCCTTCCTAGCGCCGAGTCGATCTCTGACTTTGGCTGTCTAACGGACGCGCATGTCAGAAAACATCATACGTAAGTCTGGTCATATCGTCTTCAGGGCTCCGATGAACATTCACTAAAGATCCGAGAGGTTTCAACGGTCAAGTATCCAATGAATGTTCCCAGGTGTTCAAATCGGTGACAGAGCGTCGGGTCTGGTGGTAACCGTCACAGATCTACAAAAACGATCTAGCATGAATCACGCAGAAGAATCCACATGTCTACTCACACAGGCAAAGCATACTCGCAGGCACGTACGTCGTAATGATCTTTGCCCACTTGGCGATACTGAAACACGGCGCGAGCAGTGTACTTGCTAAAGAATATTTTTAGCTGAAGTTAAGGGAAAAATGTAACCGCTTTTGGGGGACTGTGATCTGTTTCATAAGGAGGCCAATGGACCGTTTGTCTGACAGGGTACATGTCGAAATTTAATGCATCAAGGGGTATACACAAAATGAACTTTCTCGTCCACGGTCGGCAAGTAGGCACAGAAAGGCCATATGAGGCTAGATAGATCAACCATATCCTTCTTCACTTCTCGGGGATCATTACCTCTTGATGGTCTCTAAGATGGGGGATGGAAGCAAAGTACGCGAAATATGTAAGTTCTGGGCGCAAACTTCGGATCAGGGGGAGATTGATAAGAAAAACGCGAGACACACATGACTCTGTGCCGGGGGGTATAGATTCGGGCTCCGACGCCGGTTCGCTGTCAAAATCTTCTTCCCGACGCGTCGAGACGAGAGTCAGCGTACGATCGAATCCATGGTTTGACTATCAGAAACGTTCGTCGTTCAGAATACCACCTCGAGAGGGGCACAAGCACGCACGAGATCTCTCCATGTCTCTTCTTCGTCATTTTCAGTTTGCAATTGGTAAATCTGCATGAATCCTTTCAGGCTAGAGAAAGAAATGATCACTGCTTCCTCGAGTGTGAATCGAGACAAAGACGTACGTCAGACCGCCATCAGCGGTCACATCAAGAAACTCGACGAGCTCGTCCTTGGTCTCCTGGGAGAACGGGGCGCCATTTGTGTCGCGTGCCCACGCGTCCAAGCCCTCCTGGGTGAGATATGCGCCATCGGGAGGTACGAGGAGCGAAGGACCGTGTGCCTTGTGGAATGCCGCGGGTGGGGCAAGCGTACAGTATTTCGTAAAGATGTGCTTGAGACACGCTTCTAGCTGGACCGATCCAAATACAGTCCGCCGAGCGTCGACGAAAATCCAAACGCATCTCTCACCTTTTGTGATATGGCACCATCGTCGTCCAGTAGCTGAGCATCTGGTTGGGTATTTCGCCGGCCTTGCCGGGACGACGGCTCCGGTGTCCCTGGGCGGGGAGACTGCACGCGCGAGTGGGATTCGTTGCTGATCATGGTAGTCGTCGGGGTCGTCGTGAAAGACATGGTCAGCACCGATCACCAAAGATCGAGCAAAGAAGACACCCTCCCGCGCGTCGTGTCAGACGATGAGCAAAAGGGTCTGGCGGTCACGTGCCCGCTAAAATATCCTAATCGGGTATGCAAGACCTTCCACTTCTCCGCCATGGCCAGTGGACGGGCGGAACCTCTTTCTATCGAGGCGTTGCTGGAGAAACAAAAGGCAGAAAGGGATGCTGCCGCAAAGGTGTGCTCGTGTAAGTGTTTTCGGTCGGAATATTGCTCATATGGGTTCCGTTTGTAGCCTAAATTTCTTTCCAAAGAGGAACGTGCTAAGATTGCAATTGCCAAACGAGCTGCCGAGTTAAAAGAACAGCGAGAACGTGAAGACAAAGCGAAATACGACAGGGACGTGCTTGAACGCGAGGCAGAAGCGGTGCGTCAGCGAGATAGAGAAAAGGAGCGGGCAGCACGATATGGAGGCACTACTCGTCGTAAGCTCCGTTCGGACCCTGCTGCACTGTTTAACGCCGACTCTATGCTGTAGAAGATGACAAGGAGAGATATGGACATCCGGAAAAGGACAGCCGTCACGGAAGACGGGACGGTAGGGGCAGAGGAAATCAACCAGACGACCGCCGTGCGCCGCCGCCCGCCCAACCGCCTCGGGGCGGCTTTGCAAACGTGCCTACTGGGCCCCGCGCAGATCGCGTTAAGCCTGCCAATGGACCACCGTCGGGTGCGACCACTACGCCTGCCTCATCAACACCCTCTGGCAGCGGCACCCTCCCCGAGTCGAGCACACCGCACGTTCCCCCCATGACTGAGAAAGACCTCTGCGCGTTACGGGATCGATATCTCGGAGTGACGAGCAAGAAACGTAAAGTACGGAAGATGAATGATAGAAAGTTTGTATTTGACTGGGCAGAAGAAGAGGACACGTTTGCTTTCGATTCACCAATTGCGGCCGGTGCCAATAGGCAGGGCGCACAGGTGATGTTTGGTCGGGGACGTGTGGGCGGGATAGACGATGGTGCTGGCTACAATGGTGCTGGTGCAGAAACAAATCTCGCAGATGCCATAGAAAGGAGAAAGGCGGCAAAGAGTGGTCTTGACGAGCGACACTGGTCGGACAAGCCGCTCCCAGAGATGAAGGAGCGAGACTGGCGGATATTCAGGGAGGATTTCAGTATTGCAGCACGGGGTGAATATCCGTTTTTCAGAGTTCACTTCATGTCTTGATGTCCTTGCTTTGTAGGTGGTTCTATTCCCCATCCACTTCGTTCATGGGTGGAGTCCACAATCCCGCAAGCTATCCTCGATGTCATCGAAAAGATCGGTTACAAGGAACCCTCGCCCATTCAACGGCAAGCTATCCCGATTGGTCTACAGAATCGGGACATCATCGGCATTGCCGAGACAGGTGCGTGAGGCTCCCTGATTCATACAGGCAATCTAGCTGAAATCGATCTAGGCTCTGGAAAGACGGCGGCATTCGTCATCCCTATGCTTAGTTTTATCTCCAATCTGCCTCCTCTGACCGACGAAAATCGGCACCTTGGGCCCTATGCGTTGATTATGGCACCAACTCGTGAACTAGCCCAACAAATCGAGACGGAGGCTCGTAAGTTTGCAGGTCCCCTGGGGTTTACTTGTGTCTCTATCGTTGGTGGCGTATGTTGCTCATTGCCCGAGTATTACCCTGTCTGACTTGCAACGTTAAAGCGCGCGGTTGAAGAACAACAGTTCAACCTACGTGAGGGTGCGGAAATCATTATTGCTACCCCAGGTCGTTTGAAAGATGTCATCGAGCGGCATGTCATTGTGCTCTCCCAATGCCGATATATCGTGATGGACGAAGCGGACCGCATGGTTCATCTCGGGTTTGAAGCGGACCTGCTGTTCATCCTTGACAAGCTCCCTGCCGAACTGATGGAAGGTGAGCCAGAGGGCTTTACGGCACGAGACATCATGGAAGTCGACGGCCAAGACAATGTTAGTGTCATGGCAAAAGGCCGCAGCAGAGTTACGACGCTGTTCTCCGCCACGATGCCTCCTGCGGTGGAGCGTCTGGCAAGAAAATACCTGAAGAGGCCTGCAACGATTACTATTGGTGAGGCAGGGCGAGCTGTGGACACAGTTGAGCAACGCGTAGAGTTCGTCATCGGCGACGAGAAGAAAAAGTAGGTGACGTTACGAGCGCTAGGGTGTTGGACTTACCTGTTTTGCAGGCAACGTATGCTGGAAATTCTCAGCAGCGGGGCGTTTGCTTCTCCGATCATTGTGTTTGTGAACCAAAAGAAGACGGCAGACATGGTTGCCAAGGATTTGTCGCGGGGTGGTGTACGTTTTGTTTGTCAACGATTATGGAAACTCGGCGGCTAAAATGGTGTCGTAGTGGTCTACGGCTACTCTGCATTCCGGAAAGACGCAAGAACAACGGGAGGCTTCTCTGCAGTCACTGCGCTCTGGAGAGGCCGATATCCTGGTTGCCACCGACCTTGCGGGACGTGGGATTGACGTGCAAGACGTTAGTCTGGTCATCAACTATCAAATGGCGGGTACGATTGAGGCATACGTGCACCGCATCGGTAAGTATTAAGGAGGTTTCTGGAGCGGTATTGACGTTGGTGGTTCCCAGGTCGTACGGGCCGAGCGGGCAAGCAAGGTACCTCGATTACTTTCTTGACCAACGACGATGACGAAGTGATGTAAGCACTTGCAACCTCAGTCAAGGGTTGCGTCCCGTTGACCTGCCTGCGTTACAGGTACGACCTCAAACAAGGTATGTTGACATTTCCTCAATCAAGCAACACTCTTGGGGCCGAGTTTTACGTGCATCTGGTCCTGCCACTATGTGTCTTGGGTCGTTTTTGGTTCTGCCAGCTGATACAGAGCAGTCGGCGTTCTGCCTTGCTTTAAAGTGCATTTCCGTCGGGCTTTGTATCAGCTTCCCATTGGCTTCGCATGCTGTTTAATCTCCGCTCTTGGTAGGGTGCAGCTCCCGTGGATGTGCATGGAACCCTGATCTTCGGTTCCGGATCTCTTTGATCATGCCTGTGGCGTTTCATCTTGGGGCCGTCGCTTGATGCCGACCTCCCCACGAACGAGCAGGGGAGCGCCAGGGGAAGTTGTTTATCTTTTCCGGTCGGGCGGCGCCACGTCGTCGGGATTGATTGCAGTTTTCCTACTCTTGGGAAAGGGGAGCGTGGCTCGTCCGAGGAGACGCATGCCGTGATGTGCATTCGGTGTGGTTTCAGCTGCCATGCCCCACATTACCACTCTTTCCCCGCACTTGGACACGACGTTTCTCAGGGCGGGGTTTGTGACGGTACGGACGCACTAACGCCATCCCTTGTGTTTTTGAAAACAGAGATCTCGAAATCGCCGGTGTCCAAGGTACCGCCTGAGCTGGCGAAACACGAGGCTGCACAGCACAAGGTGTCGAAGGAAATGAAGCGGAAGAGAGACGCGGAGGATGTCGGGTGAGCGGGCAGAGACGGATCTCTGCGAGTGCTTATCGGGCCATGTGTGCATGTCATCTCTTGATCGGCACGTGACTCGAGATGTGATGAATAAATAATCCGTCTCAGTGATGGCTGTCTTTTTTTGGCGCAGTCGGCCGTAATTCTGATGACGCACCGCTCGGACCGACGATCCCGATATGGCAATGGTGTGGTTCTTGAATAGCATTGGTCCGCCGACGTGAACTCGCTTTGCCATGCTCTCCGCCCGTCCCATGCAACTTATCCGTCTCCCCTCCGACCCAGCCCCTTCTTCCTCTTCCACCACCACCACCACCACCATGCTCGCCCCCGACCCCCGCGACAGCCCCCGCGCCTCTCCCCCACCTCGCTCTCGCTTCCGCCGTCGCATCTCCTTCCACCCCTCCCCGTCCCCCTCTCTCAAGCACCGCCCCCTCCACGACCTCAAGCGCTTCCTCAACCACCACATCCCGAACCACTCCCACCATCCCCCTTCCAGCTCCTCCAGCGCAACCGCCTCCTCCCAGCAGAGCTCCCCCAACTCCACCACCCCTCACACCCCCGCCGAACCCCATCTAGAGCCCCACCAGCAGCGCAGAGGCCTCGACTTTGACAACTCCTCCGTCATCGATGCCGTCCCCGTCCTCGTCCCGCCCGATCACCAGAAGGAAAAAGACCACCACCCGTTTTCGTTCATCAACAAGGCCTTCAATCACAAGGACAAGTCAAAGGACAAGAATCTCCTCTCCCCTCACAAGTCGCCCTCCCCCTCCTCTCCCATCACTTCCAAGCGTCCCTCGCGCTCGCCCCCGACCACCCCGGAGCCCTCCAACTACTCCAATCCCGTCCCATCTCTCTCGTCCGCGACCAACGCACACCTCTCCAAAAAGTATGGAAAATGGGGTCGCGTCCTCGGCTCAGGCGCTGGTGGCACCGTCCGCCTCATTCGTGGCCGTGCAAAATCCGGAGGCGCAGTATATGCTGTGAAGGAGTTCCGCCCTCGTCGCACCGGCGAGACAGAACGTGAATACGAGAAGAAGGTGCGAGCTGAGTTCTGCGTCGGCGCCTGCTTGAAACACGTCAATGTCATCGAAACTGTCGACATCGTCTGCGATCATGGCCATTACTACGAGGTATCCTTTCCGTTTCCTCTCTCTCTCTCCATTCGTCTCACTTCATTCAGATCATGGAATATGCTCCATACGATCTCTTTTCCGTAGTCATGTCTGCCAAGATGCTTCGTCCGGAGATCTATTGTGTCTTCCGTCAGATATGCAACGGTGTTGCTTATCTCCACTCCTTGGGTCTTGCCCATCGGGACCTCAAGCTCGACAATTGCGTCCTCACTCGCGGCGATGTCGTCAAACTCATCGACTTTGGTACCGCTGTCGTCTTTGCATACCCTGGCTCCGACATGGGAGGCTCCGCCCCAAACACTTCGGGTGCTGTTCAGGCTACCAATCCTCCCGTTATGGGTTATGCGGGAATTCAGCCAGACGCCCCTGCGCCACATACCCATGGACGTCTCATCAAGGCATCTGGCGTAGTCGGCAGCGACCCGTATCTAGCACCCGAGGTCCTGGCCGGGGCCAGCTATGATCCACGCAAAACAGACGTGTGGAGCGTCGGTGTTATTTTTGTGAGTACCCTTGTTGTCATTCCGCAGTTGCTGTGCTCGCCAACGTGTCCCGCATCGTTATGCCAAGTCGGCTGCTCTGCTATGATGCCGGCACGGACGAGGTCTCTCGGGTTCACCTTCGTGTCGCTTCTTTATTTCGTAATATCTTGGCTTACTTCGGTGCGCTTGACAGGTGTGCATGATCTTACGGCGCTTCCCTTGGGCCGTTCCCGATCGTGAACGGGACGCATCTTTTCGTGCTTTTCTGGAAGCAGAAGGTGAAACCCCCTTCGAGTCACACAAATCACGGTCTAGCCGATCAAATCGTTCGCCAAGGGGTACGAAGAAGGGCCAAACAGGGCTTGGTACCCTTGATGCGTCCTCGGCACCAACCACTTCCTCTTACCTGACCGTTCCATCGGCGAACAACCCCAATGGATCTACCCCAATCGGAGCTCCCCCGGCTGTAGGCGGTGTGTAGCCCACCCGCGTAAATTTCGTTTACGTGCTGAACCATTCCCCATCCATCCGTTGCAGAACATGCAAGCTTGCTCACACCCGCCCCACCTCAGCCTGATGATGCCAAGTCTATCCTTAGCATGATGAGCAGATTTACCGAGAGTACCTACCCTTACCCGCCTACCGTCGCCTCTAGCGATTCCCATTCTGGCTACGCATCTTCTGGGGCAGAAGACGAAGAACGGCGACGTGAGGAAGCCACCAGGCTGACGAAGCAAGCGCTATTGAGTCCAGGACAAGGTATGAGGACTACGACACTTCCCCCGCCAGGGCAAGACCCAGGCGTTGTTGGAGAACTCGAAATCGAGGACAAGAGCGTGTTTGGGCTTGGCCGGCCTGGTTTGTCGACTGAGAGTCTGCCGCACACTTCATTGCCTGGTTGTGCTAACCTGATGGCTGCTGTCGGCGGCATGAGTCTGCCAACGATTAACACTGACATTTCCTCTGCGGAGGACTTTGTGGCGAGCCCATCGTCTTCAGAACGACAGTCTTCATCACCAAAGCCTCCCTCGCAACAATTCCCATCTTCTGAGTTGCAGCCTAGCCGGCCAGCACCATCTCCCCCGACTTCGCATTCCGGTGCGAAACCCGTGTCTCAAAGAACTCCGCGCAAACGGACCGACTCACATACCTCGCCCAATTCTGTTTTCCGACTTCTTCCACGCGAGACACGACCCGCACTCCGTCGGATGTTATGTTTCGATCCGAAGGTTCGTACGACGATGGGCCAGCTACTTTGGGGTAAATGTGGAGGTGGCGGTATTGTTGCACTTGAAGAGGGAGAAAAGTGCGGATGCGCACACCACCAAGAAACCGAGGAGGGTGCGGACGACGACGAGCGCTCTGATGATGATGATTGTGAGGACAGCGATGTAGAGTACGATGAAGACCTTGCGGACCCTTGGGTCAAGGACATCGACATGTGTGGCGGAAAGGAGGCTCCTACACACGTACACATTCGCATTCCGACGGACGAAAAGAACAGCAAGAGGCGGTTCTTCTGAGAACTTGGCATACATGGCAGAGGGAAAAGGGGCAAAAAAACGAACGGCCCTTTGCTTGAAAGCTTTGCGATATCCTCGTGGATCGATGAGCATTTCCTCCATCAAAGTATGACATCGATCGAACAGTGCTCCACTTTGGCCGGGAGGCGCGTCCAATTATCCATGCTGCTTCGAAACTCGAGTCTTTCACCCTTATCTTGCCTTGTGTTGCGCTTCCCGACCGACCTACCACCCCTCGCCAGCCTGCTTGTCCCCACTGCATTCACTCGCTGCCAGTTCCCTTTGTCACGTCATGTCATCAAGCAATAGTTGTTTGCTTCCTTTCTATTTTTCATCATTTTCTCCGTAGATATATATTACATTTCTTTCGACATCACGCATCATCTTCCATCGACCTCCTATTCAAATCCAAGAAGTGTCCCCTATCCTAACATCTTCGCCGCACATGGAAGAACTTATCTCGATGAAGAAGGACAAGGCTTATATGGTATATCTAGTACGACTCTTACCATTCACTCTCCACAACAAACGCCAGGATATAAAGTACATTCGGATCTACTGTTTTGATATAATAACAATGTATGGTTATGTGGATAGAATGTGGCTCCTGTGATTGGATGTTGGGACCTCAGCCTATCGGGTGATGCCAAGCACGAACTTGAACGCCGCGTATCGCGTTGGCAGCCCAGTGAGTATCTGCTACACAACCCCCAGTCAGAAATCGTACCGCGTCGCAACGTCAACAATCAGACAAAACCCTCGTTTCATCACCTTGGTCTCAATCACAGGCGTGTGCGCAACAAACACATATCCAAATCAAACGCATAGTATCTGCATTGACATAGATGACCGATCAACCTACGAAGCAGAAACTATGGGGTGGCCGGTTCACTGGCAAGACCGATCCGCTGTAGGTTTCACGTTCGTTCACAGACATGTTCGAGATGACAACACGTCCCGTAGGATGCACGCGTTCAATCAATCGCTGCGATATGACCAGCGAATGCACGCAGCGGATATCCGTGGGTCGATCGCGTATGCCAAGGCGCTCGCCCGCGTTGGGATTTTGACCGACGAAGAGCAAGACAAGCTCGTCGCGGGACTGGAGGCTGTCGGGAGAGAGTGGGAAGCTGGACAAGTACGTTCTGATTGCTCCCATCTCTTTTTCTGATCGACTGTCGTACTCCATGCTCGTGCTCACGATCTCGACTAGTTTAAACCTTGCCCCGACGACGAGGATATACATACTGCCAACGAACGACGCTTGAGTGAGTTGATCGGGCCACTTGGGGGAAAGTTGCATACGGGGCGATCAAGGAACGATCAGGTGGCAACAGACATGCGGTTGTGGCTGCTGGACGAAGTGAAGGAGGTGAAAACGAGCCTCCAGGGGCTCGTGCGCGTCATGACCGAGCGGGCAGACAGGGAGCGGGACATCTTGCTGCCCGGGTATACCCACCTTCAGGTGAGGCGCAGGCTGCGTCGATCTCTCATGTCTCTGTATTGATCTGTGCGACGGTGCGGCGTAGCGTGGCCAACCCATCCGGTGGGCCCACTTTTTGCTCTCGCACGCGTTCTCGTTCAAGTACGACCTCGAGCGTCTCGGTCAACTCGTCCCACGCATTTCTGTACTCCCGCTCGGCAGCGGTGCCCTTGCTGGCAACCCCTTTGCCGTCGATCGCGAGTTTCTGGCGCGCGAACTCGGGTTCGCGTCCCTGGCGGAGAACAGCATGTGGGGCGTCGGCGATCGCGATTTTATCGTCGAGTTCCTGATGTGGGCGAGTCTGACGATGACGCACATGAGCAGGCTTGCCGAAGATCTGATCGTGTACTCGACGGCCGAGTTTGGATTTGTCACGTTGAGCGATGCGTACAGGTCCGTGGGTCGTCTTTTCATTCACACGAACATTGACGAGAAACGTGGTGCGTGGGGGACAGTACTGGATCGAGCATCATGCCACAGAAGAAAAATCCAGATTCGCTCGAGTTGCTGAGAGGCAAGTCGGGTCGGATCTTTGGCAACGTGCGCGTTTCAGCCCACCTATCTGCGCACACTGACACGGCATGGATGTATTCCCAGATGGCTGGGTTCTTGATGACTCTCAAGGGACTGCCGTCAACGTACAATAAAGACCTCCAAGAGGACAAGGAACCGCTATTTGATGCAGTCGATAATATCGGAGCATCGCTCAAGATTGCCGAAGGCGTGGTTGCCACCATGACGGTAAGGACTGCGTATCATGATGCGGTGATAATGTAGGGCGTAACTCATACGGTGCGGTAGGTGCATGGGGATAAGATGCGTGCCGCGTTGACTATGGACGTGCTCGCGACCGATTTAGCAGATTATCTAGTTCGCAAGGGTGTACGTCTTTTCTCCTTCTGGCATAGGCTCGATGCAGGCGGTTCACACATCCACGGCAGGTGCCCTTCCGCGAGACACATCATGTCTCAGGTCGCGCGGTAGCATTGGCGGAAGCGCGGCAGTGCCAACTCAACGAGCTCTCAATAGAGGATTACAAACAGCTCCACGATAAATTCGGAGATGACGTCTTGGACGTGTTTGATTTTGAAACCAGCGTGGAAAGGCGGACGGCGATCGGAGGTCCGAGTCGGGTGACGCTGGACCGCCAGATTGCTGTATTGAGGGCTGCTTTGGTGTCCTGATCTCCTGACCCAATGCAGGTCGGTCATGTCCAATGACGCTCGTCGTGATGGGAACCATAAATGCGGTATAGTACTTCCAGAGGGGGGTTGATGTGTACGGGAAAACATCGTGATTCGGACTGCTGCGGAGATGTCGGATGTGTAAATGGTGTTGGGAAAATGATGACGTAGGGAAGCGGCCGAAAGAGAGCGAGTACGCAACGTGCAGTGCTAAGACATGTACGAAGTCTATTCGTCTAGAAGGTCTCAACTTCGGATCAGAATAGCCAAGACATTCCAGTGGGCAGACGCTTATTATCTGCTGTACTTGGCACTTGGACTTGGCTTTCCGGAGAAACTGTCAGTTACTCGAAGCCAAGAACCTGCGCAGCTGCCCAATCGGGATAGTACATCTTACTTTCTAGAAAGTCGTATTATTTAGGTCACTGTCCGAAATCGTCATAGTGAACTTTTTTTTTTTTTTTAAAAAAATCCTCGTTTATTGTCCTGTGAGGCTATAGTGAACTTGAATCCTGAGGTCAGGTCCTCAAGGCTTCATGCCTCGACCTCGGGTGCAAAATCAGATCTCAACTTCCAACCTGGACTCCTTGGCTTGAGCTTCAAACTTCTTGGCAGAGGCTTAGCAGCGTTGATCAGCATCCTTGGGGTGAACATACTAATGATGTCATCTTGAGCTCGCTCGCTGACAAGGCCCGGGCTATTCTCGACCCGGGACTCCGTCGGAATTACCTGACGTTGAACCCGTGTAAGTTCTCCGCGTTCGATCGAGCTACATCGGGATCTCTGTTCAATTCGATGACGCCATCGCGATATGATCATGATCAGGCTTCTTCACTGGCACGCCCCATGCATCGGCTCGGAGCACAACATTGTGATCGAGGCGTTGCGCGGGTAAGAGCCTTCCAGTGTATGATGACGATGATTCCGAGTCAGTGTTTCAAACACATGTCGTTTGATTGTTTCATATCGTCCGGATGTCGTACAAAGAGTTTACACGCGCCAATTTATCCGGTCCAAGCTGTAATAGTAATGCCGCTGATCTTCAGATGCTAACGCGAATTGGCACGGGTCCAACTAAATGACTCTCGGTGCGGGCTGTGCAACGTCGAGGACGGCACGCTGACTTGACTTGACCGACCACGCTGGCCTCATTGGTGCGGACGCAGTCAATGCCAAGGCTAGCTTTAACGGCCATGCTAGAAGTCTCGACTCGTCGTTCGCCCTCCTTTTTG
The DNA here is from genome assembly GCA_038089855.1 of Royoungia palumana. Taxonomy (NCBI): domain Eukaryota; kingdom Fungi; phylum Basidiomycota; class Agaricomycetes; order Boletales; family Boletaceae; genus Royoungia; species Royoungia palumana. Next base: position 5,183 of record JBBPLQ010000033.1, on the reverse strand, counting down.
TCGTCATATCTTAATCTGGCGTTCGATCGCACTGTCACATTGTGCATCCGGGCCAAGTAGTATGTTTACAGACCAGAAATGATCGATGATATGGCCGCAAGGCGTAGTCCGGCATGGCCTGCAGAGCATGCGAGACTAGACTGCTCTTTGGATGGGTTCGTCCTTCAAGTTTTCGAAGCCTCTCTCTGTTGAAGATCTAGTGACACATCCCACCATGCACTCGTTGAATCAGCGGTCAAAGCCTCGAGGGAAAATGTGGCCGTACGATCGTTCCCTCTGATCGCGCATCATGGTAATGGACATTGAATCATGACCATAAAATCTAGGTCCGCACGACCACTTGAAACACAGCGGACTCGATGGTTGGCGGCGCCATAGCACATGTTTTCCATCCGATACTGTCGTCTCGCAATTCCTATTCGCTCTTGAAGGTTCGGTTACCGCTGAAATTTCCATGACGTGCTGGTGCGGACGATCCCCATTCAGAACGGCATCAACGGGTTCGATAGTCAACGTCGCACGTAGTATCGACGACTCGGAAGATTGTGACCTACGGTCGTTAAACAACACTGACGACGCACCCGGCGCCCGTCGGGCGGATCCGGAGCTCAGACGAGTGCATCAGCCTGGCATTGAAATGGTACCCTCAGGCACCATGAGGTGTTGCTGGCCATGGAAGCATTGCCGGACGTTCCGGTCACTGACGTCTGCCTTGTGTAACCTGACCGACAACATGGTTATGACGAACCTCCAAAGGGACATGGAAGCCGGGTGTGTAGCATGTACGTTCATCCATGGTACATTCGTCCAATGATATTTTGGAGGAAGGTCTACGCCCCTAATGAGTCCAGGACTTTGCCTGCAGCAATTTCCATCGCTGTGATCCGGGACGGTCCTTGCCCACGGCCTCGCTCAATCTCGTCTACTACATTTCGCGGGAGTCATGAGTCAAGTAGGGGGCACAAATCTGATACACATACAATATGCAATCGCGTACCATGTTGGACGACACTCAGGGCCCTCGTGGTTTATTCTCCAGGTGAATGGGCGGCGGGAAGCGTCCCTATACGTTTCCTGGAGGTAGCTGTTGAGAGTTAGTCGATTATATGTTTTCGTTAGGTGGACACGAAAGTTGCGCATGCAGTGACGAATTTCTGTATCGATGGAAATTATGCCTGCAGCAACTCGTCCTCCAGCAAGACCTCCGTTCGTGGAGAAGCCGGTCGTGATTTCAAACCATCCCTTGCACGCTCGGCTTCATGGAAAGGTGAGCTGCTGGTGTATTTAACGAAGAGAGAACGTGCTCACCACTCCATACCAGTACACCGTCCACCGAACTTAGTATAGTTTACACTCCCGCATAGATGACATTTGTACTCTTGAAAGATCTGCCTCGATTCCTCAAAAATGACCCTGAAAACCACTTTAGAGCCCGCCCCAATTTTTGGCCATCCATCGGCCTCGCTTATCACCTGGGTCACCCGACCATCATATATACATAGGTCGAATAGACCTGCTTCGAGATACCGCTGCTGCACACGCGCACCACTGACGGTGCGTTGGAATAGAGCTTTGAGCATCATCGTTAGTTGCTACAAGAGTCATTAGCAAGATGTATTTTTATGTTAGAAACCAACCTGGTATGACGAACAAAATCCGACTGGTATAGAGTGCTCGTGGCCCGCCGCATCCACCAGCGTGATACAACCAGATATCTGTGCTTCAAGTGGGTCCGCGACACCGACTATCAGATCTAGTTTCGCCAGAATTTGATCTTGCTGTCTTTTCAGAACCGTGGACGATTCTTGATTGTGCATTTGAGATAATACCTACGTGATGGTCGATTAGATATAGGAAGGAATCAGCCAGCATGGAATGAACGACCGAGTACTCCAATAAAAAGTTGCTGATGTCTGTGTTGCATCCACCAATCTCTCTCACCACTGAGGAGCTGGCTAACGTAAAGTGCCTGCGCTGTTTCAGTTCGCTCAGCTTGTGTGAGACGCCTTCCAACCGGCTAGTCCATGAATTCAGAAGAAGGTCGCGTGAAAGGAATAGCAGGAAGCACGCTTTCAACATCTCTCTTTGAAGATCTTCCTCAGTATCCTGTGGAACTGGCGCTCTCGCTATAAAGTCAAATAACCGATGCAGTCGTGAAATGAGTTGTTCGAGGTCGGACTTGTTCGCCTTCATTGTCTGCGTCCAGTCAGAAAACAAGCTTGCAAGCCAGTGGATTGCCTACATCGATGCTCTGAAGGATAGAAAGGAGCCCAACAATGACAGCTTTCATTGAGGATCCAGCCACAGGGACTGCCCCCACGGCACTCTGTACTACAGGTAAGATGACCTGCGCCGCGTCGGACGCATCGCGACGCCAGGACCGAATAGATGATCGGACGTCACTAGGAGGGTTTCGGCGGACTGCGATCACGTTTGCCGCGCGGATATTCCTGAACCACCTTGAGAATGTAATGTTAGATGTCATAGAACATTGTCCTTCAAGCCTTGATCAATATCACAGCAAGACACAGCAAAGGGCTGTTTGTAGCTATTTGTTATCAGGGGCGTTTGGCCAGCCATTGTTCAACGAGGCTGTCCGTCCTTGGAAACTACTACTAAACTTAAAACTTCATCGCCCCAGCCTTTCTTCACTTCTGACGACATCACCATGGATAGACTTGCAGCAATGAGGGTCAGTGTTTATCTACATCTCGTCTAATCCTCGCTGAAGTGTCACCGTTACCATGTAGGCCCAGCAGCAGGGCGGGTGAGCACAACACTGCGCTCCGAATAAGTTGATCATAATGGCATTGTAGCCAATACAGATCAATGCCATACTCCAGCCAGGGCGACGGCGCGTACGAGATGTCCGACGTCAGGGACAGCACGACCAACCTCACGGCGGACCCAGCCGATACCATGGCTAATTTTTACGCCGAAGTATGTTCTTGTCTCCTATGCACGATTCTCACTGTTCTCTTCATCACTTTCTTAAATTCCTTTCCTCACACCGTGTAGATATCCTCCCTTCAAGACAGCATCAAGACATTTAACAGCAACATTGCGCGAATTGACGAATATCACTCACGGTCGTTGAATAACACCGACGATACAGCCGCCCAGCGTAATGCAGCTCAGTTAGAAGAGCTCGTGGCGGAAACAAGTGCGTTGAGCACGACGTTGAAACGACGTATTCAGGCATTGGAAAGGCAACCTGGTAGCGGACGGGATGCGCAGGTTCGAAAGCAGCAGGTCAGAGACAGGATACAGTGTGGGTGGGTGATACTGACACTTGTCTCTGTTGTCATAGACGGCTTTCGTCAAGTCCAAATTCGTGGATGCCATTCAAAACTATCAACAGGTGGAACAGCAGTACCGGCAGAAATACAAGCAACGCATGGAGAGGCAGTTCAAGATTGGTAAGTTTTGTTTAGCAGGGCGCCGTCCCGGCTATAGTAATTGGCTTGAATTCTAGTCAAACCGGATGCAACGCCGGAGGAGGTGCGGGCAGTGGTGAACGACGAGTCTGGTGGCCAGATATTCAGTCAGGCTGTAAGTGGTTGCTGCATGTATTCCGATTATGTGGGGTTGACCCGGGCAGTTGATGAACTCGAATCGCTATGGCGAATCAAGAGCCGCCTACCGAGAGGTGCAAGAACGGCACCAGGACATTCAACGTATTGAGCAAACCATTGCTGAGCTCGCGCAATTATTCAATGATGTACGTCGAATATCACTGTCTGCTAGTCCGTCATTGATCATTTTTTACTATGTAGATGAGCATTATGGTAGAACAACAGAGTGATATGGTTGACAATATAGAAACGACCGCGGCGACTGTCGAAAAAGACATAGAAACAGGGTATGTCGAGTAAATATATAACTTGTGCACCATGTCTAACATTTACACCTCAGAATTGGCCACACGGATAAGGCCATTGTCTCTGCTCGTGCCGCCAGAAAAAAGCGGTGGATCTGCTTTTTCCTTGTACTCATCATCCTCGCAATTGTCGCTATCATTCTTGCCGTTGTTATTACCAACAACAATAAGAAACAGTAGTCGTTCCCGCCTTATTTGTTTCCACCCCCACTGTGCACCTTTTTTCCTTATTCTTGTTTCGTTGGACACATTGCCTTGGGTTCACTCGTCGCAAATGACGTACGTCACTCCTTTGGAACTTCGATTGACGCCATATCGCAGAGCGCTCACCAGACTTCCGCTTCCTGCTTGGTATATATATAGCTGCTGTCATGCACACTCCTTTTCAGCTTTATTATCACTTAATCGAATCTAGTTCGCAGCAATCTGGGTCATACACGTACGGAGAATCTACCTTTCTGTCTGGCATTCTCTTGTGTTCAAAGATGTATATCTGGTATGTGATGCCTCGTCGAATCAGATCATCAGTTCCGTGAACCTGGTATGAGAAGTTTGCGTGTGCGGGTCTCAAGTTCAATTTGTACGCTATTCGTCGCTGTGACTCAGACGCACAGGATCTTGGTATGTCAGAAGCTTCACGGGCTGAAGAACAACAGTGATGAATCATGATGTGTCGACTCCGAAGCGTCGGGCCATACAAAGACGGAAAAGTGCCTTTGGGAGACGGAGATGGGTTTCAACATCCACGGTTACCGACGGTCGTGACGCGACAATTGAACGATTTTGATCATTGTCGCAACACGCCCCACGCCATCGGAGGCCTGTTACGATATGGCAGGAGTACTGTCACTGTCTCCCAGCCATGCGTCACGCGTGCATCTTCTCGCACAGAGTGAAAAAATTTTAGCTGCCTTTTATATGGCATCCAAATGATATAAACTGTATCATAACAGGCCCTGGGTTCGTATGGTGTAAAATCTATAAATAATCCGAAAATAATCCTGAACCACATGTATTCGGGTCGAAATATATGACACAGTCGGTACAGAGCTTGGTAACTTCAAGTGATGTACGAACCGGTCAACACCAATTCAGACAAGAGGTTCTCTTGCCGGCGACTTCGTCAATGGCCCGAGGGACGCCTGCTGTTACATACAGCTCTCCATGTCAAGATAAATACAGTCGACTCCCTCATAACACATACCTCTCGGGACAGGCCCAGGAGTATGTGTTTTGAGGTGTATGGGTTTACAGAGAGGTTCACCACTGACAACCCAAATCAGTTGATTGACAGTCCTGCTGT